>QYAH01000157.1:0-49874 GCA_003988945.1 Chaetoscypha palmicola | reverse complement strand
GGTGGGGGGGGGGGGGGGGGGGGGGGGGGGGGGTTTATAGTCGCGCTAGTGAAAGTGGCCCCGCTTTTTCGTCCTTTCCTCATCGACGGTGGTGAGAGAAGGAGGACCACCGTCAGAGAAGGAGCATGCGAGTAGCGACAACATCTGGAGTGATCGCAGAGATCTCCTCATCCGGCTGTTCACTCTTCGCTCCCGACATGTTCAGGTGCGTTGAAGCATCGTCGTTCTCGTCCTGTCTTCCCGCCTCCAACCAAGCCCAAACCCGGTCCACCACGCTCATTCCATCTTTACCACGAATCCACTCCACTCTAGGGCGACATCACCTACGCGGATATCCTTCTTGACAACATATCCAGCCTTCTTATCAATCTTCCTCCTCCTCCTTGCGAAGAAAAGTTCTACAAACCCAAACACGGCACCAACGCCCATAACCACAGTCGCACTCCACGTCAAGGCCAAGAACTTCTTACCACCATGTGCCTCTATACCCAATACCCACCTCGTCTCCAAATTTATCGACGAGCTTCCTAAGTTTAACCTGAATGGTAGTGAGTATAACACTTCCCACGAAGTAGGCGAGAAACGCTATAATGGAACAGCCTATGTGTAGGAAGATCAGAAAGCGAGAGGCGCTGAAGGTCAGACATTAAAGGCAAAGTGGGATGGCAAAAGAAGCGAAAATAAGACCGACGATGAAGAGAGCGAAGGGTACCTTAGACAGGTAGTTGAGCGCGTTGATGTCCCTTTCCAAGTCCTCGGGGACTTGCAATGCCGTCAGGTTCGTGCTTAGAGGCCCGGAGGATAAACTCTTGGATAATTGTGGTTCAAGGTTAGGGTAACCGGCGTCTTCTACACTCGCGTTTAGTAGGGCGAGACGCACTCGGGAAGGAAGTTGAGCTTACCGTTTGACGCTGAGCAGTTCCCGCTATTCCAGCACATATTCATTACGTGGAAACTATAGAAAGGACTAATCCAAAGGGCGGGACTCAGATCCTCGATTGGGCCATTCATTGCTTCTGGGCCTAGCAAGTTCTCCAGCTCAGCCACGAGAGCATTAGAGAAACTTGGTGGCAGCTGCTTGGACCTCATCTCGCAACAGCTTGCCACCATATCCCTGCCAACTTTCATCGAAGGGCAGAGTATTTACATGAAGTAGACGGGACGTGCCGGCTGTATAAGTCGAAATATCAGCAAATACAAGTCTATGTGGGTGGCATACGGAGAATCAAGAGTGCAGTCGAAGCCGCAGAGACAAAGAATAATTTATAGAACGCCGTCGGTGAGAAGCTGAACTGCGGACTGACTGTGTTCCCGACCCCGAGTACGGCATTCTCTCCTAATATAAAGGTTCGGAATAGCATGCATGTCATCTCCTGACTGTAATAGAAACTGTCTCTCAAGGTCTCGGAGCTGCGAAGCTGGAAGTTCAGAGCAAGGGATCGTCTGTTGATTCGTCTGAGTAAGTGAGAATATCGTTTGATGACAAGTACTGAGTTTCAACTGCGGGAAATAAACGGGTTGACCGGCACTACGCTCGTCACTCATTGAAGTGCACACTAGGAAACCAAAATCGAAGAGCCGTTAACCACTTGTTTAAGGTCTTAACAATTGAGAAGCACTTGCTGACATAGCATACACGCCGTTCAAGGTACGAGGATTGGTGCAATAAAATGGAATGATCTTGTTACACGCCAGAGTTATTATCAGCCAAGAAATATGATACAGTCGCAGGCTGTCTATTGATTGTGTTGTTACAATGAAGATCTATAGTGCCCTTCTGCTTTTCGGCACAGGTAGAGCCATATTCGGAATTAGCTCTTGCGCTTGTCTTCGGCGCCTGGTCAAGATGTGTCCCCTCGTTCTGGCGCTCTGCTTGGAACTGACATTCCATCCACTTTCGGTTCCCGTTGATTCCTCTATTTGTAGAAATCGAATTTATTGGCCTATGCACTGTGTTAGAAGAATGCTTTCGTTTTCGAGAGAATGGATATTCAATTACCTCTTGTGTGCCCTTGACCTGACTGGAGTATGCGTCCTCGAGATCTGCTTGGATAATATTGTAGCGATTCTTCCTGACGGCTCTCAAACCAGCTTCCTGCATGATTGCGGCAATAATGGCACCACTCAGCGGATCATTTCGAACAATCAAGCTATCCAAATCTACCTCGGGCGATAGGGACATCTTGGACGCAATGGTAGTGAAAATCAATCGTCTCTCTCTTCGATCGCGAAGATTGGGGAACTCGATCTTTCGGTCCAGACGTCCAGGTCGAAGGAGTGCAGGATCCAATGTATCGGCTCTGTTTGTGGCCATGATAACCTTGACATTCGAGGTTTGATCGAATCCGTCCATTTGATTCAGAAGTTCCAACAAAATACGCTGTACTTCTCTGTCCGCTCCAGTCTGTGCATCAAAACGCTTGGTGGCAATAGCGTCAATCTCATCAATGAAAATGATGGATGGGGAGTTCTCGCGGGCCATTCTGAAAACGTCTCTGACCATTCGAGGACCTTCTCCTAAGTATTTTTGAACGAATTCAGATCCAACTACTCTGATAAAACTCGCGGTCGTCGATTTCGCAACCGCCTTGACTAACATAGTTTTTCCGGTTCCTGGAGGGCCATAGAGAAGGACACCTCGTGGCGGGTCAATACCAATCTGTTTATACAGATCGAAATGCGTCAATGGGAGTTCCACGGCCTCTCGAATCTCTTGTTTCTGCATATCTAAACCACCCACATCTGCGTACGTAACATCTGGCTTCTCATCTGCGCCTAGCATAGCAATGGAAGAGTCGGCTTCTGGGGGGAGGATATCGACGAGGGAGTTAGAGTGGCGGTGGAGAGCGACGGATGAGGATGGCTTGAGGAGTTCGCGGTCGAGAGTCGAAAGAATCCGGACAACATAGTTTGAGCCTGTTGATGACTGCACGATGCCGGTGCTGTAATATGATTAGCATGCGCAACCAGTTCGCTATCAGGTAAGCTCACTTCTGATCGATAGCTTCCATGAATTGCCCAATGACTAAAGGTACACTCTGAATGCGCTTGATCTCTTCCTGTGCCCTCACTAGCTCTCTTTTCAGACTCCTGGGTTTTGTCAGCTTTGCGTAGAGGTGCCAGTGCGATATTAGAATGCAGTACCGTTGCTCATCCTTGATGTATTCCTCTTGGAGCTGGATGTACCTAAGGATCATCAGTCTTCGAAATCCAAACACACCATCAGTGTATACTTACTCCAGATGTCGTTGTAGCTTCTTCAATGTCGAGTACTCGTCGGGTCCATCCGTTCCTAGTCCTTCTAGAGAATCGATATTTGGTATGGAGGATGGCATCTGTTTTCTATGCGGTAAAACCTGGTTGCCGGGACTTTCAACCATCGCATCCGCCATATTGTACTATTACGATTATACCGTCTGGAACGAAACTGCAAATCGATGAAGAGGCGTTGAGTTGGTCGGATTCGTTGAACTTGAATTTGAGACTGTATTTGGTTGCGAACGCGCAGGCATCGCAGCCTCACGAAGCTCTGGCGCTTGGCTTAGTCATCTCATAATCCATTGCCCTCTCTGGCTACCAGGCTCCAAGGCTTAACCGCCAGGCACTAAATCTCGGCGAGCGGGACTTCGCGGCGCTGCTGCCAGTATCGGAACCACATCATCTGAACCGGTATCAATCTTGAGTCAGGCCGTTGTCCTTTCTTAACTTATTGTACGTCGACACAGACAAAACCCGCTAATACACTCGTTGCAACACCACAACATTCTGCTACTTTTTGTTCTATTCACGTTGCTACCCAGGTTTCATCATGTCGGCCTCGATCGCTATTCCGAACAGAACTGCCTACGAGGAGAGTAGTAAGGCATCTTCCTACTCCAGCTCACCACAGACACCGCAATCTCAACAACGACAATCAGCTGCTTCTTCCCCCGCTTCTTCGTCCTCTACTCCACGATATGGCCATGATCGGAGACCGAGTCTATTAAGTAAGTCACTGGTTCCTATAATTCGCTCTGCGTGCAGCATGGTGGGCCTTGCTTGGTCGGAGAAGCTGCCTAGTGATAGATTTCCAGTCAACAGATGAGAGAACAATGTGTGTACTAACAGTCGTCTAGGCTCTTCTCTCTCGAAGCAGGAACATACTGTTATCGACGTAGGTGAATCAGACGGGGTGCCACGTTTGGTAAGTCGTCCATACTGAGTGGTTTCATCCAGCCTGGCCAATGCTAATATACTCATCGCAGATTACCTGCGTTCGATCGTCACAAGGTTTTGATTGGAACCCAGGTATGTTCATCATATTTACTGCTTTGCTATCGACTTTCCACTTAACTCTTCGTCACAGAAATCTTCCTTCCTTCGTACGTCGAATGCGACTTCGAATCACTCGAGCGAAAGCGTGACCCGGTCCACGAAATCACACTCAGCGACGAAGAGATTAAGAAGATGTTTCCACAATGATTGAAGGCATATCGGGTTGTGGAGGGCATCCGGAGTCATAACTGGGATAACGGGATTACACATCTTTGGCGCTGGGATTGAACATATGATTCCCATGAGTTTGGACGACGGAGTATTTGCTTTTTGATGGTCGAGGGCTATACGTCAATTTCACGAGAGTTTGCACAACTATGGAATGAGCCTCGAATTGGAGGCGTTTGGCATTTCTTAGGGGGGCTGGCGACGGCTTTAGAGCTTCTGGTTAAGGGAGTCACTCTGGTTATTTGCTTTGGTAACTGCAAGCAAGATTGGTTTGGTCGAATGCAAAGGTGTTGGAAATGTTTCAGTAGGGTTGTGTCTATTCATAATTCGAGTCATCTCATCTCAAATAAATCATGGTAATGTTGCCAAATGATGCTTTGGTGGAGCCCGACTTGTTAAGCTAGAAGACCCCTTCCTAAGTAGACGCGGGTAGCGGATCCATTTCCGGCCTCAGCTAAGCTCATGCATTATTGCCTAACACGGAAATGCCTACGAAACTTGCTTGAATTGACCAACACATGCCTCGTACTGCGCGTTCACAAAAAAATCCAAAGATGTAATGTTACCACAAACCTCTGACAAAGTCGCTAACAACTTCGTATAGCAGTATGAATCGTAACAATCCCTTCAAAACTTCCCGACCTCGTGGCAACCAAATCTCCTTTGTCCCTCGAGCACTGGAATTTGGCAACCAATAGCGGAAACCCCAACATATCTCGACCGGAATCACCCCCACATCTCATCGAATACTCCCTTCTCATATCCTCGTGACAACTTGATTTTCCTTAGAAGGGAGGGTCTATGCGGATGCACACCGGCATCCGTGGCAACAAGAAAATTCGTGGTGTTCGGTCACAGGCGGAGAGCTGAGCTGTGTCCTGTATGGTGGTGGGCGAGCGAGGTATGGGATGGAAACAGTCGGCAGTGCATGCAGCTGCTGTGCTGTATGTTCGGGGAGCAGCGTCGTGCAGGTAGGTAAAGCACAGTATTGGGCCCTGCATGAGGAGGTTTGGCTCATTGTGTACGCTTGCTGGAACACAAGCATATCACGAGAAAGAAAAAAAGGCATATGAAGCTTTGATCCAATGAGGTTATTCCAGGTTGACATTTAACAAACGTGTAACAGCTTTGGCAATTAGCAAGAATCCGGTGGTTTCGAACCAGGTAGCGACGGGTATACGGAGCCCCACATTGCCGCCACCCCGCATTTTGCGATAAGGCTGGCCGGCTTTTGGCCGAGCGGAATTTGGAACCGGAGAAATAAGGTTTAGGTGCCGGTCTTGGGGGCCGTCCATCGCGTAAACAACGTTAGGAACGCGACAGCGGCTCTTGAAGCACCTCAGCGATTCATTATTGGAGAGTCGTGGATCTATTCGCACGCAAGTTCGGGCACGGTATTTAAATGCAGAGCTATGGCGGAACTTCAAAGGAAAATAGAGTTGCAGTCAATTGAAGATTTACAATTCTTGGTGGGGAACATACGACGCGGTGTTGGTGAAAAGATTGATCAGGCGTTACCACCCATGGAAGGAGAAAGTGAAGATGCGATGCGGAAACGGGTCGAAGAAGACGTTCATTCTGTATGCAGTTCTCTCGGAACGAATCGCCTCATCACTCGCGACTAATCTGTTATCGCAGTATATCAACAAAGTCTTTCAAATCCTGGCTCCAAACATAACAATCAACGGTCTTTCCCCAGACGACACCCTCATAGAATCAATCCTCTCCTCCACGACTTCCACGGAGATAGGCATCATCGAAGAGCACGAACCTTTCAATCACAAATTGTTTGAGAAAGCGAAAGACAATGCGAGGCAGGAGGAGGATCTGATTGAAGAGATTGCGGCGTTGAGGAGGAAGGTTCCAGGTGCCGTAGTAGAAAAGACGAAGAAGAGGCTCGCAGGCGAGAACGAAGGAGATGAAGAGGGGCTGAAGGGTATGGAGGCGACGATGAGGGAAATAGAGAAAGAAGCGTGGATCGGCGGGACTGTTATCGGGGTTGGAAAACTGGAAAGGCAAGATGATGTTGAGAGAAATTGGGAGGAGGGGATTAAGGGGGTCCAGAGGGTGAAGGACGGGTTGCCCGAGGTGGTAGCCAGGTGTGAGAGGGCGGGGAAGGCTGAGGAGTATGTGAATAGCATGATGTGAGCCGAAGAAGCGGTGAGATGTGTGGCTTTTGAGCTTCAGTATTACCCTTCGGAGGCATTGACTCGGGCACCTCGTTTTGTTTACCCGAACGGCGTTAAGGGCTCATCTTAGACAAGATGTGGTTGGACTATACGGTTATGATATCCAGGGATGGCTCAGGCTCGCTATTGAAGAATAAGAAATCATCTAAAAAGCGGGCACATTTAGCTTTGATCCTTAGCTATTGACCACCACTATGATAATAATACTGCCTCATCCGCCTCCACAACTTCTACTTGGTCCTTTTCGGCATCTTCGTTGCTGATAGGAGGTTGCTCTTCGTCACTCTCGTCAATCCCATCTTCACTTTGACTTCTTTTAGTTTTTAGCTTGGCTTCCTTCCTCTTTGGGATGACTTTCAAGAATGCCTCGCCCCAATCACCCGTCTCTAACCACTTCAACATGATTTCCACCACATGGTTGACGGTTAAAACAGTCCGGCTTTGCATAGTCATGAACTCACCAATTGGTAATTTGGCGGTGGGAATACCTCGCTGACAAGCTCGCTTATAGCAGAGGCCCTTGTGTCGATTTTTGTCAACGATACCCCCTATTATGTAGCTCGTATTTGGTGAAAGGCGGTCGAGGGTATGAGGGGAATCCGAAGATAGGTAGACCAGCTTTGGGCCTGAACTGGTCGCCGAGCAGACTTCATCAGTCTCGCTTGTGACAAGCGCCTTCTCCGGCACCTCGATCAAATGTTCAGGTATACTTCCCAGAACAGGATCTTTTTCTTCTTGCTGTATGTCGTCTCCCGTCCGAACGAGAGCACCGGCGACCTTTCCACCCTCCGGCCCCTTCATAATGCCGTCCAATTCATTGCCAACACCCTGGAAGTCCTCCTCCATAAACCGAACTCCATTCCACCCAAGATGATTATTAGTGAGAACTGTCTCAAATCTCTCTCTCAGTTTCCCACCCCAACTACTAACGACCAGATGTGTTCTGAAAGCATTCTTTCGATTATCAGAATGGCATCTCGTAATTTGGGCACCTAGTGAAATAATTTCTTTTTCCGCCATGTATTCGTTGAAATCGCAATCCAAGATCAATGTCAACGGGACCTGGATTGGCCTTGTGAACTTATTTTTGGGCTCCGGCGGAGGAGGGGCAATCTCTCCAGTGTCAATTTTGGATTGTAAGTCGGCCTTTGCTTCGCGCTTTCGAGCTTTCTTTTCCTGATTCTTGTCTCGTCTTTTAGCTCGTCGGTAGTCTTTTCCAGCTTCCCAGGCGGCCTTCTTGTCTAACTTCTTACGCTGACTTTTGGAAAGACCTGGCGGATACTCAATAGCAATCGTGGGTCTAGAATGGTATTCCTTCGACCCTTCTTTCTCGAAACCGTCACCATCTGTGAGGTCTAAAGACTCCTTCAATTCATGAGCTTCAATCTCCGGGAGCGGAGCTTCATCGCCGGCTAAAACACCGGCAGGCTCCTCGAGTGACTTGATCTTCCGAATCTTCGAAGGACGTTCCTCTATGTCCGACATTTTGCTTATTCCTTGATCTTGTAGGTTATTTGAATTTCTCGTAAAATGATCTCGTGACATCGAATGTGTGGTGGGGTCTAGATTTGGCGGTGGCAGAAAGTTCCAAATTAGAGCTAGTCGTTCGAACGCGTCGCGTTCCCCTCGAACGAGCGCGAATAGTCGAAGTAAGTAAAGTGGCTTTGTGAAAAATGTCAATATCGATGTTTTGAATATCACCCGACCTCGCCAGAACACTGCATCATAGTCCAGAGTGTAGTCGAGATGTCTTCTAGGCCAGAGTTGAAGGTAATATTCACAAAACTTATTGGCACCATACCTTGAGCATCACTACTAACCTTTTGGTAGGTTGATGATGAGTCCGGCTTCATCAAATTCTACAAATCTTTACCAGCCACAGACGATGACACTATACGGATATTCGATCGTGGAGACTGGTACACAGCGCATGGGGACGAGGCGTCCTTCATTGCCCGGACGGCAAGTCTGACGGTAAATTCCCCAGTTCATAGCTGATTTAGAATAGGTCTACAAGACTACATCCGTATTACGACAGCTCGGCAGAAATGATTCTACAGGGCTCCCATCGGTTACTATGTCCATCACAGTGTTCCGAAACTTTTTACGAGAAGCACTTTTCAGACTTGGCAAGCGGATAGAGGTCTGGTCGAATAGTGGACGAATGAATTGGAAGATCACGAAACGAGCCTCACCAGGGAATTTACAGGACATCGAGGAGGAGCTCGGGGGCCAGTTTGATGCCGCGCCAATCATACTAGCCGTCAAGGTCTCTGCGAAGGCTTCAGAAGCCAGGAACGTCGGGGTCTGTTTTGCAGATGCGAGTGTTCGCGAATTAGGCGTCTCGGAATTCCTTGACAACGATCTGTACTCGAATTTCGAATCGCTTCTTATTCAATTGGGCGTCAAGGAGTGTCTGATACAAGTCGACAAAGCCGACAAGGATGTAGAGATGACCAAGCTCAAGACGATCATTGATTCCTGTGGAATTGCCATCTCCGAACGATCAGGGGGCGACTTTGGCACGAAAGACATTGATCAAGATATGTCTAGACTTCTCAAAGACGAAAAGGCCGCAGGGACTCTTCCACAGACCGACCTCAAGCTTGCCATGGGCTCAGCCGCAGCACTAATCAAGTACCTGGGAGTTATGCATGACTCTTCGAATTTTGGTCAATATCAATTATATCAGCATGATCTTTCTCAGTACATGAAGCTAGACGCTTCAGCACTAAAAGCTCTCAACCTTATGCCCGGGCCGAGAGACGGGGCAAAGACCATGTCTCTGTACGGACTTCTCAATCATTGCAAAACTCCTATCGGAAGCAGACTGATGGCTCAATGGCTCAAGCAACCATTGATGAGCAAGGAAGAAATCGAGAAGAGGCAACAGCTTGTAGAGTCATTTGTTGAAGACACTGAATTGCGGCAGACTATGCAAGAAGAACATCTACGCTCAATACCGGATTTGTACCGACTTGCGAAAAGATTCCAGAAAAAGATGGCAAATTTGGAAGACGTTGTCCGTGCATACCAAGTTGTCTTACGATTACCGAACATTATCGGCACCCTCGAAGGTGTAATGGATGAGCAGTACCGGGACCCACTGGATCGAGCTTACACGATCCAGCTCCGAGAATACTCGAACAGTTTAGCGAAACTCCTAGAAATGGTCGAGACTACAGTGGACTTGGCTGCCATGGACAACCACGAATACAAAATCAAACCTGAATTTGATGATGGTCTGCGGATTATCCAGAAAAAGCTAGAGAAGCTGAAGTACGAGATGGACCAAGAGCACAGGTCAGCAAGTAAAGATCTGGGTCAAGAAATTGATAAGAAACTCTTCCTTGAGAATCACAAAGTCCATGGTTGGTGCATGCGTCTTACTCGTGCCGAAGCCGGCTGCATAAGGAACGATAAGAAATATCAAGAGTGTTCGACCCAGAAGAATGGTGTCTTCTTCACCACCCACAAGTTACAAAGTTGTAGAAGAGAATTTGATCAGCTCGCTGAGAACTACAACCGCACACAAAGTAGTTTAGTCAATGAGGTCGTCAGTGTTGCTGCGTCTTACTGTCCTGTGATCGAGCAGCTAGCAGGCATTATAGCTCACATGGACGTCATTGTGAGCTTTGCTCATTGCTCTGTACATGCTCCTACATCGTACGTAAGGCCAAAGATGCATGCTCGTGGTGAAGGCAATACGGTCCTGAAAGAGGCCAGACATCCATGTATGGAGATGCAAGACGACATTCAATTCATCACCAACGATGTTACCCTTCAAAGAGGCTCGTCCGAGTTTCTTATTATTACAGGTAACCATTCTCAACTAAACAACGTATCAAATGCTGACTTAGTCCAGGTCCCAATATGGGCGGCAAGTCTACGTATATTCGACAGATAGGAGTCATCGCTCTCATGGCTCAAATTGGTTGCTTTGTACCATGTTCCGAGGCCGAATTGACGATTTTCGACTGCATTCTTGCTCGAGTGGGGGCTAGCGATTCTCAACTGAAAGGTGTGTCGACATTCATGGCAGAAATGCTTGAAACAGCCAATATCCTCAAGTCTGCGACGTCGGAATCTCTCATCATCATCGACGAACTTGGCCGTGGTACAAGCACCTACGATGGGTTCGGCTTAGCCTGGGCTATTTCGGAGCATATCATCAAGGAGATTGGCTGTTTCTCTATGTTCGCCACTCATTTCCACGAGCTTACTGCTCTGGTAGACACCTACTCGCAAGTCAAGAATCTACATGTTGTGGCACACATCGACGATAATGGTAAAGCGAAACGCGAAGTTACCTTGCTTTACAAAGTTGATGAAGGCATCTGTGATCAGAGCTTCGGTATCCATGTCGCTGAACTCGTAAAATTCCCCGAGAAAGTGGTAAATATGGCGAAGAGGAAGGCAGACGAGCTAGAGGATTTTACGAGTAAACATGAGGGCGTCGCCGTCAAGTATGAGAAGGAGGATGTTGAGATTGGAAGTGCCCTTCTAAAAGATGTGTTGGTCAGATGGAAAGCTGGATGCGAGGGCAGGGACATGAGTAAAGATGACAAGGTGGCACTCATAAGAGGGCTGGTTAGTGGGGATGAGAAGCTGCTGTCCAATCCGTTCTTCCAGAGTATCAAGGCGTTGTAAGACTATCAGAATTAGCTGCGGAGTTTCAATGGGTCGGGAATTGTTTGGCGGCGTATTTGGATGGAACTGGTATATATGAGGTCGGAAGTGTTATGATGAGCATTCTGTACGGAATACAACGATGCCCAGGGGTTCTGAAACAGTGAATACTATAATATTGAAAACAATACCTAGGAAGCCTCGTCACTTGTGCAGCGACTATACAACTATCCCCTACTTTCAATTAACGTTCTCGCCAACAACCAAATAGGTGACCTAAAAAGACCCTCTCCATGCGGCCTCTATCTTCAGGGGCTTGGAGAATATATCTCTCTGTGTCTTCAACATCTGCCAGGCAACACTACTCGTCGTCTAGATCCATTAGACATATGGTATCCTTCGTGTATACACATTAGCTTCGATTGAAGTAATGAGACTATAAAAGTTCGAAATTGGTGGATATCCTGTTAAACAACAAAAGGCCAGATGATGAATAACTCACAATTCTGAAACAGTAATTATCCGCTTTACCACCTCCGACCATGCTAAGAACAAGAACGTGACGCTTGTACTTGACTCAAAAATATCTCTGGAACATGCTTGGATGCTTAACCTTTTCGTCATCAATTAACATCTTCGAGATCTGCTTCTGCGTATGATAAGGCACCTCAACATCGTAATCCAGCTTCTGCCATCCTCTCCCTATCCTCGACAAGTCATGGATTTTAGCCTCGCTGCTAGCTCCCCGTGATAACAAATATTTTACTATGTCTGCTTTCCCTGCTCGTGCTGCCAGGTGAATCGGACGGAAATAGAAAGTATCTTTCAAGTCAAGGTAGCGCTCGGCGTCGATATCGGCGCCTCGATCAAGAAGCTTTTCGACAATTTGTACTTCGCTACCGCGGCTGGAACCGAGGCATGCTACGCTGAAAGTCGTATAGAGGTCGCGCTCTGGGTCGGAGTGAGGGTTGTAAAATCCATTCTCTAAGATATGCCAGAAGATTGGGTAGTCCCCTTGCTTCACCGCGAGACGTACCGCGCGTGCTTTGGCAGTATCATCATTGTTTGCCACGGTACGGGAAAGAGCCTGGACCGTTTCGAGATTTCCATGGATGATCGAAAAGTCGAAAGCCGTTAGAGGCTTCGTGTGCGGAAGCGCACGAGCAGACTCTTCCTCTGTTCCGGTTTCGAATGCCTGTATCGCAACGTTTGCCCCATGTTGGAGGAGGACCTGTACTGTTGAATTATTCCCCCACAGTGCTGCTAACATCAGTGGTGTCATAGGACTTTTCCTGGTGGGAGGGGGATTGAAATCGGCTCCGGCGGCTATCAGGGCTTCGACGACTTCTGCGTGACCTGCTTTGGAAGCAGATAGCAAAGCGGTCGAGCCCGGAGAGCTAGAGAGATTGACATGAGCGCCATACTGTAGAAGCAGCTTGACGACAGAAGGGTGGTTTGTGGTAGCAGCAATCATGAGGGCAGTCTTTTCATCATTATACTCGTCGTCGAACAGGTTGGGATCCGCTCCTCTTCGCAATAAGAGGTCTGCAACATCAGCCCTTCCCTCTCCTGCCGCTATCATGAGTGCTGTGGTTCTGTGTGGCCCATCACGGGCGTCTATTTCTACACCAGCATCAAGAAGTGTTTCAATTTCTGATAGTTGGCTAGATGCAGTTGCTATTACGTGGCAAAGTGGACTGACAGCAAAGGGTGAGCTGTTGCTGATTTTGGCCCCTTCTCGAAGTAAAGCTCGGACTGCGTCGCCGTTTCCGTAAGCTATAGCATACTGTAAAGGGCTTTTCAGCTCGCCACTGTTGCCATGTATATCTGCACCACGAGAGATGAGCATTTTGATCATTCGGAGATTTTTCCGAGTAATTGCCACAATCAAAGGTGTAGCGTTATCTCCGTCTCGTATATTTGGTGAGACCCCATCGTCTAGAACTTTCTCCATCTGCTCCTGCTCGCCAGAGTATGCGTAAGCAATCAGGGGAACATCAGACTTCGGGGGCCCCTCATCGCTCAAAGTTGACCTGCATTCCGCAGCTGTGACAGAAGTAGGCTCGCCTTTTGGATTGTCGTATGACTTAGCAGGCCTGAGTGGTAGATGCTCATCGCTGAAGAATGATTCACTGGAGAATGTCTGCACTGAGCCTGTACTACTGGTGTGATCGATTGAAGCTGCAGGTCTGTAGGGTATCCTAGGTGGACTAGGGAAGTCAGGCAAAGGGCTCCGTAGACGAGTTGGTGTCGTTTCGTTCACGTTACCAGCTACTATCTTCGCATTTGTGATCAGTGCCTGCCGGATAGCAGACTTGACGTTCGGATATATACCATTTTGACCCTTTAATACTGATTGTTAGCTTGTCGAGAACTACACGTGGGAACTGTTACCCTTCAATATTCAGGGGGCAAAATGGAATGTACGTTAGAATCCGCAGTGGGCTCTCACCTTTTTGATCTTAGCTATTTGAGAATGGTCGACATCCACTGATATCAATTTTTCACGGGCAAAGTATTGGATGGCTGAATCTTTAGTGACCATCATTTCTGGGGGGCCGTCACGTTTCCAAATACCCTCAGGAGACTACAGACTATGGGTCAGTGACAGCTCCCATGAGGCGGGTTTGAAACTTTATGCTTACCTGTACAGCTGTCTTGGTAGGCTGTGTTTCATAGAAGGTAAGAATATCAATGTCCTTTGCAATATGTGTGAATCTCGCGTTCAAGTCTGTCAATGTCGGCGACCTTGCTCTTAGTTCGTCTATTAGTGTTTGGGTTGGTTGACCTTTCACCAATGTTGAGAGTCCTGTCATGTTCAAACCCCGATGAGGAGCTCCAAAAAATATTATTGCTCGGACGGGAAGCCGTGATGTCGTCAAACCAAGAGACCCAATATCAGACAACGCCTTTTTGATGATCAAGCATCCAAGACTGTGCCCGATGAAGATTATCGGTCGACTTTCGCACTTTACGTTGTTAGCGATTACCAGATACCCTGAGTGAGAAATACCATACCAATCCATCTTCTCGCATGTCGATAAGACTATGAAGAAATGTCATTGTAAAGTCGGCTAATATACTTTCGGAAGTACTGTTTTGCAATCTTGACCTGTACCCGTAGGTAAGAATCCGGGCGTCGTGAGCATCTCGTGGCAAGTAGTCACGCAGCCACATTTTCTCCGCAGAATGTGCCCAAGATCCAAATGCATGGCCTGCCAGCCCAGTGACCGCAATAATACTGCAATAAATTTAATATTGACAACAAGTGCTCAAAGCATCATGTCCACTCACTCTGCACTGATCGGTGACTTTTCCGGGACATATAAGGGAGTGAAGCCATGGAAATCCTTGTCAATACTCAGATTCTCATCGAGGGCACGCGGAAAAGCAGTAGAAGGTCCCGATAGTGGCGGATGAAACAAGATGGTTGCCGTCAAGTCTCCGTCTGTGTCATTTTGCGCAACATCAACTGCGGAGAATATGGATTTCACCTCTATTCCTGGGCGATCTTCCTCGTAGAAGAGCGCTTTCAAATTGGCCTTGGTCTGTCCTGGTGGAATATTCTCAATACGAAAGGTCAGAGGCTTTGCAAGTGGAGCGGCTGCCATCTTGGATCTGGAGTTCTGGCTTCTCAAATGAGCTAGATGAGAGCCCAGAAGTAACGACTTATGCTCAATTGATGGCAATAAGAAAACCAGCGAGTACTCAATCGAAACCAGTGGTAACTATTAGCGTTGGCGAGTGATACAAGCCATCAGTCGCAAAGTGTCCTAGGCTGCAACCAAAAATGTGTGCCGCTGTCCGCAGTTCCTCAGCCCTAAGGATCTGATGAGAGCTCTATGGGCAAGAAATATGTCTCCACTGGGACTCAATAGAGACAACAATCGCGGATTCTTTGATCACAAAGCGATCGCTGTAATGCATGGAAACGCACGAGAAGAAAGAAATTGAGGCTGCGCGTCACTAATGATGAGATGCGGCTCTCAAAAAGCGCTTCGGGGTGGTTGTCTACTCGCGAGTCGTCCCATCCCAACTCGCAATATGTAATTGGTTGAACTGCGCCTCTTATCAACACGTCTGACTGTGGCAGATCTCCTCCGTGCAGCGGGACCCGTCTCCTAACTATTAACGAGTAACGAAGACGAAAAGTGAACCACTACTCATGGTGTATCAATGCGCAGGATTCCAGATTGTACCAAGTTCAGATCGCAGCATACTTAGAATGCATTGGACTGGGAGTTAGACTTCTATTTTAAACGAATGTTCAATTGACAATTATGCACCCGCGTTTCGATATAATAACTCGTATGCCTTGAAACGTTAAGGTATAAAACAAGGACGTTTAGTAAATAAACTGACGCATCTTCCTTGGAGACTCGAGGGAATTATCTTTTGAACTCGAAAAGGTACATCTCCGTGTAAGATATCACCTCAGAAAAAACACTATTACTGAATCATGCCATCTACTGGCCGGGAAGTTTGTCAAGCCCTGTGACACAAACTGGTCAGATCACCAGGTCAAAAAAGAACTATCATAACTTACATCCATCAGTCCCAAGGTCCTCCTGGGCCATCCAATTCTTCACAGCGCATTTGTTCATCGCTGCCGCATTCTGTGACTTAAGAGGTCTCCCATTCTCGCAATTTTGGAAAAAGCAGCCGGAGTCCATAGCCTTCTGAAGGGTGTCGCCCTTCCAACCGAAGACATAGTCACCGTGGGTGGAGTAACCCTTGGCCTCACCAGTGCTCCAGACGAAGGGTTGAGAGCCATCAATTGGCCAGATGTTAGGGTCATTGAACTTAGTCGTATCCCACATAGTTTCGTAGGCCAGCTGTGGCACTCGGACAGGATGTGACGCCGGGCAAGGCCCGGCATTTTGAAAACCTCCTTTTGTTGTGCTATACATATGAGATTGATGATCGGGGCTATCAAGATTCTTCCCATCCCAACATCTAGTGGCAATTAGCAAACAGAACGTCATCTAGTGCAGTTCACTAACGCTGGGAAGTGATGGATAGCCATGATTCCCGCAGGGCAAGGTTTGGCTGGGAAGTCAGGTATCTCAGCGCCTCTTGTCAAAACAGTCTGTAAGCATGTATATCGTAGCCCAGAAAGCTTCACAGCTGCCTCCCTGGTGTTGGTCGTTGGGCTGCCGACAGTCATACGGAAGCCCTAGGGTCGTCAGTCCCTTAATATCGACCGCAAGGGAAAACTTACAGGCTTGAACGCAGTCATTTTGATATTTCCGTTCGAGTTGAAATCCTGCTGAGTGTAATAGATTGTCATCCCACCGACAATGCCGTTGGTGAGTTGTGCATTGGGATAAATCGGAACTTTTTTGTACCTCCCATCACGAGCCTTGAAGTAAAGGGTGGCGGTCCAGTAGTTCGAAAAGTCCTCAGAAAATACACATGTAGTACAAGTGCCTACATTACCAACATCTCCGGTGGTCATAGTAGCATTGAAGGCATTTCCACCGACGATCTGGTGGACATGCGCCGAAGGAACATTGCCTGGTTCGACGAGTGGATCGAGGCGTTGGATGCTTAGAGTCGAGCAACCAAAACGAAGCCCAGCTTGGCAAGGTACGGCGAGGGTTAGGGCGAGAGAAAACCACTTCATCTTTATTCGACTTGTGTCAGTAATTGCGTTTTGATGATAGAAATGCAACAACGTAGATGGTAAAGTCTCCACTTAGCTGTATATAGAGTTCAGATGCTATAATGCTAGATCACTGCCATGCCAGGATCATTTGCCGCGTTCTGGGATACACAGCGCTGAATAGCTTGTTTGTCGTTTAGCCATATGAGTAGCCGAATACATGTTGGCTGGTGAAGTTCTCCTATATTAGCCCTTTTACCCCACATATCTGGAGCGGAAAAATGATATTGAATGACACGCTTGTGTTCCATTCTTGGATCCTGGTGCGATGGGTCGTGATATCTAAAGAGCACTAAGCGTCCAATCCCCTGAAACTGATACATGGGCGTAAATGACTGGTCATTTTCATTGGAGACGATCTCGAGCACAAATAACTACCGAACGACTCAAGAGGCGAAATGTAACAGTGAAACCACTATTCCAAGGAAACGACGACAGCGGCAATTCTATACTACAGCATCGGCCATCCCAGCCACCACAAGTGGCAAGACAGAGAGGAGTGTTTGTTGTGGAGCGTTGATGTTGCACCATGGTTAAAGACTTGCAAAGGAGCAGAAGATCCCGCGCAACGCACAGTGACCAAAGAAAGTCCTTGAAGAGAGTGAAAATAAATCTTGGGAGACGCTACTTGAATTTTGTATTGATATGATTCGACCGTGTTGGGGGTAGGCCGACAAAATGAGGTAACGGCAGTGCAACATGTCGATTGCCGAGATATTGCAATCATATTGATCATCGTGATATCTGTTATGCAATATATTGGCTTCTCAATCATGACTGGAGATCGACAATGATTGGACAAACTCGTAACAGAACGTACAAGGAACGAGGGGTCCTCTCTGGATAAGTAAAGAGTTATTTTGGGAATATATTGTGCGTTGAGAAAAGCGATAGTAGAAGCGATCATGGGAGCCACTTAGCTGATGGATTCATAGTCTTGATGATTTCTAGGGAGTTTTCCGAGGAATGTATTTATTTTCGAGAGGTATTGAAGCCACTCAGTATGTTTCGTGGCGAAGATCTCTCTGACACAATCTGTGCCATAATTGTTCGCCATAATGTCAAGCTGGTACTAGTGACAGGGCTTGCGTAGAGCCTGTACAGTTGGTCTGTCCGTTAAACCTTCCTTCTACCTGTAACTCCGGCCATGAACACCATAGAATTCGGAAAAAGACTAAAGCCACTTTTAAGTCATACGCGTACAGTATTTTTCATCTTATGCCGTTGCATTGTGGCGTAGGATGCTCGGCCAAATATATTTTTGAAGTCTGTCATGCTCTTACACGTACGATCACCTCCTTTCAGTGTTCCCTTGGTCTTGTCCTGGAAATCCTGGAGGCGCTCCAGGCATAGCAGGAAATCCTGGGGGTGGTTGAAATCCTCCAGGTAGAGGAGGAATCTGGAAGTTCGGTGGTAGACCTCCTGGAGGCGGGAACGGCATACCCGGAATCGGGAAAGGTGGCGCTCCTGGCCCACCAGGAAAAGGCGGCATCGGTGGCATTCCACGGCCTCCTGGTGGAGGAATCATGCCAGGAGGTAAGGCTCCTGGAGGTGGGAGAGGCATGCCTGGTATAGGAAATGGTGGAGGGGCGCCTCCAGGGAATGGGAACGGAGGCGGCGGATGAACGCCTGGGTTTTGGCCAAGCATAGGGTTTGACGACGATTGGCCTTCGGCTGCATAGGAAGAGGTGATGCTGTCGATAACAGATTGAGCCTTCTCATGTCCGATTTCTGTAATTCGCCGCGTTAGCTACTTGCTTGTATCCTCCTTCAGGAAGGTGATATGGCTGTACGAACGCTGGTAGTAGTCCACCACATTTCGCAAGTGATTCTTTCCGCTATTGTGCGCTTTGCGTACGCTCATCGAGTCGTGCGTAAGGTATACATCGCAGTAATCGCCTGTAGAACCTATCAGTAGCTATCCAGGCGCGTAGTGAAGCAATTTCGAAGGAATTTGAGGTGCGATCGAGCGATCGAGCGATCGAGCGATATCAACGGGACACTCACAAAAGACTATGAGTGACGTCAGCAGATGTTGCAAAGTGATCGCGAGATAGTAACTTACATTTTGGCATTCTCGCAGACGTGGGAAACAATTGTGTACAGTTGTAGATTTGTTCGAGCTTTGGTTATTCCGTCAGGAAAGTTGAAGCCCAGATGCTCGTCGCGACAATAAGCTCACCACGTGACTGCAACGTTCTCGACACACGAACCCGAACCCTGGGCCGTGAGCTCGGGACCCCTGTCAGCCTTCCCAAGAAAGAGCCACGTCTAAGAACTTCCCCTTTACGACTTACGCGACAGACCTGGAATCCATCTCACACGACCATACTCGACGACATGGCGTATTCTCTCACACTGCTGCGCACCGTGTGCAGCATCTTGTTTTTCTTTGCATGCGTGGAAGCTCTCAAGTTCGACATTGAGGCGAAGGGCGCTGGCGACAGGAGTCGAGTTCGATGTATTCGGAATTTCGTTGCGAAAGATACGTTAGTCGTGGTCACCGCTACTGTGGACGGGCATAAAGGTGATGGCATGAAAGTTGATATGCATGTGAGTCTTGAATATGCAGGACTCGTTTGGAACAGAACGATACAGGTGTGTGTTTCTGCATGCTAATGAGTGTTTCTACAAACAGATTAAGGACGCTGTTGGAAACGAATATGGAAAGCCAAAAGACGTAGTTGGAGAGCAGAGAATGGCTTTCACATCTCACGCCGACTCCTCGTTCGACGTGTGTTTCGAGAACCACTTCACCGGCAGTAAGCTGATAGCCCAATGGCTAGCACCTTCAATACTAAATCCGCACAGGTCGAGGAGTCTCCAATCCATTCAGGCATGTCGAACTCGATATTGATATTGGTGCCGATGCCAAAGATTGGTCAGCTGTCCAAGCTACTGAGAAACTTAAGCCTGTGGAGACGGAATTACGGCGCATCGAAGAGATGGTACAAGAAATCGTCTTAGAAATGGATTACCTGCGAAGCCGAGAGCAGAAGCTCAGAGATACTAACGAAAGCACGAACAACCGGGTTAAATGGTTTGCGTTTTCGACCATGGGAATGTTAGTTGCGTTGGGCGCGTGGCAGGTTATCTATTTGAGGGCCTATTTTAGGCATGTATTCCCCATATCTTGGCCGTGGGAAAATCACGGCTAACAATCTCATAGATCCAAGCATCTTATTTGAAAGTTTCATGAACACTCCGAATGGCGTGGCACGCTTAGCGGAGCAGTGGGCGAAATTGGAGGGTGTTCGAACTGATTGTCTTGCTATGGCTGTAGAAATAGGTATATAATGACACAACACCAAATGTAGGGCAAGAAATGCCCCATAACTTTTACGCAAATACCCAATGCTTCCCCACCAGCCGCCAAGGACGATACCAAATCCCTTCGAGTAGTGCCGCCTCTCTCAAGAGTCGCTGTTTCGAACAAGCAAATCGTCGCCGAGCCGCAGGGACTGGATCGCAGAAGCCAAATCGCAAGCAAAAGTCGAGTCGGAAGCAAAACTCAAATCGCAAGAGTTAAATCGAAGGGAATACCGCAACCAAAAGCCAAATCGAAAAAGCAAGTTGTTCACAGTTTGGGCTTTGGGCTTTCATCGCTTTCAAAAATATAATCATTTAGTAAACATAGCTTACAAGCCTATACACTTTCGCCTCTATGTTACATGGAGTGACTTACGAGGGAGGCATGGTGCCAAAGGTTTCAGCAACCTCCTTCTCCCATCCGTATCTCGCCTTTCCATAAATCTCTGCTCCGGGCTGCATAGACTTGGCCGACTCCAATAATCCTGTTCGGACAACAATCTTGTCTTCCATGACCTCCTGGTGATGATAGGCGTGGGATGTGCAGTTTGGGCAGTAGTAGCAGTGAACTCCCTTGCCTGTTCGTCCAATGTCAGCTTCGTTTGTCGTGCCGGCAAGATGGAAACATACCAGAATCACCGTAGTACGTGTATTTGCTCAAGTTTCCCTTGGTGACCTTGAGATCGTCCTTGGGAATGATTTGGTTGAGCGTATAGGTTCCCCCAGAGAGCATCTTACAAGTGTCGCAGTGGCTATTGTCGACTCAGTACTTCTTCGCTTAAAATGTAGAGGGTACGGACCAGAGGATGTGCTTCTTCTCCTCGAGCTTGACCTCCCACTCCGTCTGTCCACAGTGGCACTTTCCGTGTTCCATTTTGCTATTGATATCCTTCTCTTGGGATGATGTAAACTTCAAAGATGACAGGCAGAGACATTCGGGGCAGAAGTACTTTAATATATTCCTTCGGACAAAACCTGGAATCAGGAGAAAGAGGGGCAGCGTGGGACCTACGTCAGCCACGCTCATACAATGAGGGGTACCTAGCCTGTTCGTCGGATCAAATGGTGCTGATTTCGACATTCTGGGGCATTCTGGGGCATCAGTAGTACTGATTTTGCAGAACTAATGCACAGCCTCCAGATGTGAACTGGAATCCGAATTCCTGTGATGCCTCGTCCTCCTGATGTATTTTTCTATTCCCATCCGGGGAGTCTGCTTTGCTCTCAAAGTCCGTACAAAAACAGCACAACAGTATCCCTAGAGAGCTTTCCTTTCGGGACTGAATTGCCTAATTCATATCCTTTCTTCCGCCAATGAAAGCTCAATCGAGTCGTGTTCGAGCATAAAAATGCTTGTTTTGATACTACGGAGATGTATCGGTGTTCGGGAGGTGTAAGAACGCGCCCATGGCCACAGCTTTGCGGGGTACTTCCTCCGACTTGGAGAAGAGCACTGATACATGATACATGATACATGATACATGATGAATGACAAATCGAACTTCTTCTCCTCCTCCTCCTCCTCCTCCTTCTCCTTCTCAAAAACAGTAACATCCAAAATCGCCAGGACCAAATCGATGCGATGTTAGCTTGAGGGGTTCGGTTACGGCTGGTTGCCGGTACGGCGGGGGCTTGAGTAAATCGTGAGCTTGTTTCGGTGGTGAGGACTTTCCGGAACTTGAGTCGGATCGCTAGCTGGCCGAGACTACCACAAGCAAAAAGTTAAACGAGAACAAGTCCGGGCCTTGCTTTATTGAGAATGAAAAGAGATCGGGGTCCGTCAAAAGATTCATGAACTACTGAATAGAAGGAATAAGGAGCTTTGCATCCAGATGTGGTAGACCACCAAACTTGAAGAAAGGTGGGTGGTGTGGAAATATATAGGCAGTTTCGGATAGCCATCCAGGTGCCTCTGAATACTAATCAAGGAACGACCACCCGTAAGACAACCCTCGGTTGTTATAAACTGGCCAGGGATGATTGTTAAATGACCCTTGAAGAGTAAAGGTGCCAATGACTCCCATGAGAAATATCTTAAACCAAATTTCATGTCCAGACGAATGATATACAATAAAAGATCCGTGTATCTAAACATCGTATAACGTGTCGAAAGTGCTTTCCCATATCCCAAAATGCAAGACTCCCCTCTTTTCCATTTCCGTTACTGCCTAAGTCCCTTTATCATTAGAGTGTCGTATTAACATGCTCAGAATGCGTGAAATCAAAGGCTCCGTATATATGCCGCGCTTAGATGAATCAATCCCATCCGAAGACCTCGAACGACTCGCTAGATCCAGCCTTTTGACCTGCCCATTACCTATATACATTGATCATCCAAAGACCTCCATCTGTTGAATCGTTCAGAATTTCCTACGTGATGATTTCCAAAGCGCAACGAATTAGGAACAACTTACCATGAAATGGTACTCGATATAGCTCTTATCTTCTCTCCCTCTCAACGTCAGCAACTGGCATCGATCCGCAAGTTCATAGCCGATGCTATTCCACATTAGTCTTGATTTCGAAGAGGGCGGGAAGCGGAGGCTTACGCAGGTATGCCGCAGAAGAAAACACCAACTCTCCTCTTCTTTATTTCCACTCCCCTCTCCTTTGCTTCGCGATAAGTCTGCATCATGGACGTATAGTGATCATCAAGGATCTTAGCCAAATTCGGCCTACCAAAATGCGTCTCATTCAACAAGCCCGTCAACGGCGACTCTGGATGTTCCTGCGTACGATGCAGCTCGAGTAGATAACGGTAAACATGCGTAGAAATGTTTTTCCGTTTTTGGGTTACGTGGGTCGAAAGTCGGATGTCGAGATGAGGGATCTCGTCGCTAGTCTCTGGAATGGCGGAGCAGGATATGGAATTCAGAAGATTGGAGAACCAAAGGAGATTATTTTTGTCCTTGACGATCCAATGAAAATCTACTCGGCGGTGGACCGGTAATTTGCCTTTTCGTTTGATTGGTTTCTCGATTGGATTAGTGCTTCCGCGTCGACTGCTTCTGCTAATACGTCGAGTGTTATGGTCGCCTTCATCAACTTGAGGGCTCGAGGAAGACGTTGTGAGTTCTTTTCGATATCGTTCTTCGCGAGCTCGGAGATCTGTAAGGATACCACTGAATGGTGTGACGCCGATACCACTTCCGACGATGATGCCATGATCAAACTCATAGAATCGTTGCGCAGGTGCTCCGAACGGGCCATCAAGACCAATTTTGATTTGAGCCGTTCCGTCTGCTTCCACCATTTCCCGGAGCTTGGAGGTCCAATTGCCGTCGGTTTTGATGTGTACCTGCAACATGTTTCCGATACATGTACTGATAGTAAAGGGATGCCATTGAAAGAGAGAAAGCTTAGGTACTGTAATGAGAATGTATTGACCAGCTCTGTACTCCCAGTATCGCATGCGCGGTACTGTTATTGTGATCGCAACAGTTTCCCGATCCAAGATCTCTAATTTGGCTGGTATGAAATGAAAGCCATACCCAACACGAACCAGACGTTCAAATACGACCAAGAAAGCCGGTGCGGCAAGCCAGAATCCAAGCATGGGGTAGTGAAAAACAGCCTTCGCGCCATGAACACAAAGAAGCCCAATGAATGGGAACATAAGTAAATGCCCTAACTGGAAAATCTCGTAGTGGTTCTTGCGAATATATGGTGTGGATAGTAACGCGATTATGTAGAAGATCGTGAGTGCCGATATCCCGGACCAGCCTGGCAAAAGTCCTATATATTCTCGATATGATCGATGTGCTCCTGTAACTGCAATGACCGCTTCTTCCTGAGAAGGGCGGCTCGAATATACGAAGGATCCGGTCAAATGACCGATGGTATGTAAGGTTGCAAATAGTATTGTCACAATAGATATCTTGACGTGAAAGCTTTGCGTGAGATCCCAATTGATCATCCGAGAGAGGTAGTAAGATTTCCTCGCGACGGCATTCATGTATCTCGACATAGACAGCAGGAGGAAGAACAGAGTTGGGTATAAGACTCCTGCGCATGTCTTTGCGAAGACAATCCCCCACCCAAAGGCCTTGAAACAACATATCAGCATAAAGTCTAGAAGTATGGGGAGCATAATCAGGATCCTTTTTACATTGATTTATGGTAGAAGAATCCTCAAAGGTACAAGTTACTCAGAAGAGCGGTTCGAAAGTGAAAGAATCCTTAAGAGAGGGCACACGTACCGCTCTGTAAGATTTATTCGACAGATATGCCACCAGTTGCCATACTCCAAAGGCAATTTGCATACCGACTACCACTGCAATAAACAGGAACTCCGTGCCTCGCACACTCCACCATGCCCTGAATCTTCTCCGCCACGGCATGTTATTCAAATACTCATCACTGTCCTCCTCAGATTTTTTGTCCCGAATCAAACTTGGTACGTTCCACGACTTTACTGTATTGCGAAAGTCGTCATATGAAATCTGTGGCATGTCCGTGCCCATAACAGTCCGTAAAAAGGCATGCCGCTGCGACTCTTGCTTATTTTCATGATGGAGGTGATGTTCTTTTGCTTCAGGCGCGACTTCTTCGTGAACCTGGTCGAGCTTTGCTCTTACCTCGTAATAATCGATGAAGCCGTTGCCGTTGAAATCTAGATCCTCAATAAACTCATTAATCTCTTTGTCAGACAAATATTGAATCATTTCGAATTAAGAATTATTAAATTATTTGAAACCAAGCAAGAAATGCCAATGCTTCTCAAAGCGAATCCGCAAATATGACAGTGGTTCGTAGTGGTACGACTGAGGGTGGAATTCGGATGAGGCTGTATCCGTTGTGACGATCCCTTCCTTAACGTGTGCGTACGGAAGAAAAAGTGAACTAAAAAGCGAGCATGTAAAACGAAACGCGATGATACCCAGCATACTATTTAAGGACATTAGCTATAGAATCCTAAGAAGTACAAGTGCTTGGAGTGCTTGGAATTTATTGCTCGACCGAGTTTTGCGGACTTCAAACGCGGGCATTGCCGTAGGACAGGGGACTAATGGAAGTCGAGCCACTTTCTCCATGTCGTGGTGTCTCGGTCTATGAGAATCAACATATGCCACTTAACGCGCGGATTTGGTTAGCAGCCGTTAAGTAGCTTCTAGGTAGTACACTTACCTTATCAGTCTGCTTTGATGCACTCACAGCAGACAGAGAAGCGGCACCCTGTCTACACTATTCCTGATCAATTCCTGTGCAGATATCGACAACGTACATGGCCGCGCTTTCGACTGTGAAGCCACAAGAGTCCCTCAATTGAGCCTACCTTAGTTGGAACCCCAACCAACCTGCAAATGTCACTTCACATTTCCACAGGTCTTGGTGTTGTTGAATTTCTATTTTTGATTGAGCTCCTGAGATGCCATAATCTTGGAGTACAACTTGTCAAATGACAAGAGTTCGCAAAGCCCGCAAACCCTTCCCGACCATGTTTTCCCGCATGCTAGCAATCAATCCCCCACCCTCTACGCTCTCGACATAACACCCCAAGCACGGATGATGTTGTCTGTGTAACCAGCAAAAAGGGTTTGTCCATCGGCACTCCATGCCAAGCTAACACACTCTGGCTCTCTGCTCTTCTTTCCGACGGCCTGGAATTCTGGCTTCAATTCGTCAACCTTGCTCTTCTTCTCCAAATCAAAAATGATAATCGAGCTAGATGTGGCAGCACAAAGCCAGTATCGGTTGGGTGAGAAAACGAGAGCGTGGATCTCATCACCAGCGTTCAAAGAGTACAAGTGCTTTGACTCGTTCAAGTCCCAGAGCATGGTAGTTCCATCCTTTCCACCAGACGCACACAAAGATCCATCAGGGGAGATAGTGACGGTGTTGATGTAGCCGGTGTGTCCGATGTGGTCGGTCTGAAGACGGCACGAGGAGAGTTCCCAAACCTACAATGCAATTAGCACTCTGCGAATTTTATTCATAGCTAGTCCTCTAGATGGAGCATGCGGTAGTCGATCAGGGCAATTGGTGAAGGGTGGTCTCATGGCCTGGTCTCCCAGGCTCTGAAGTAGCAAATACTTTATTTTTGCAAAACATCATTTGAACATAACGCATGCTCCATGTCCGAAATACTGAAATATCCATACCTTCACGAGCTTATCCCAACCAGAGCTGACAATGACTGGGTTCTGTGGGTTGGGGCTGAATCGAACGCAAGAGACCCAGTCTGCGTGTCCCTTCTCGGTGATAGTGAACTTGCAGTCACCAAGAGTGTTCCACAACTTGATGGTTCGGTCGCGGGATCCGGAGACAATTTGTCTGTTATCGGCAGAGAAGGAGACGGAGAGGACGTCGTTGGTGTGTCCGACGAAACGGCGGGTGGTGGTACCAGTGGAGAGCTCCCAGAGACGGAGAGTCTTGTCCCAAGAGGCAGAGAGTGCGTATGCACCGTCAGAGGAGATGACCTAGAAAGAACAAATCTCAGCATATTTCCAAGCAGCATTTATGACTATAGATCGTCCACTAGAGTTCGCAGGACAACGTACGCAGTCAGAAACGATGTGAGAATGGCCGTGCAGAGATCTTTTTGGGTATCCATATGAGCTTTCGTCGCGGGTCAAGTTCCAGATGATCAGAGTCTTGTCGCGAGAACCGGAGAGGAGCATATTTGGGTTTTCGAGAGAGGTCGCGAGGGAGGTGACCCAGCCGCTGTGGCCCTCAAGCGTACCCTTGAGAATTAGTTGTTCCGTCATCTTGAGGCGATTGTTTGAAGGTTGCTCAATCGGAATGCTAAATATTGAAATCTCAAAATATCGCGAGATTTCGCAGCTGTGTGCGGGCTCGCTTAGTTGAGATGACCCTGGCTAGCGCCGATTAGGCCCCGCCAAAATCAGAGCGTCAAAAACGGAGAGCTGCCCAGGTGGGACTGCATGGGTTGCAGTATGAATGTGAAAATGGTTACACAGTTCACTAATAGCTCTTCTAGATCCAAGTATACTCACGTCAATTCACGAAGCACTTTCCTGGCCATTCGGTGATTTCGGATGAGCCAGACGAAGGTAATCGTAGAGATGAGATGATCACATGATTCGCCTCGTCGAACCACCCGCTCGGCTTGTCCACTGTCGCTGGGCCGGATGGAGAATACTGGGTTTAAGTGGAAATGATCAGCGAGTAAGTTGCAGCCTCGACGGTATTGTTTCGCGAGGAAATGGCGTTGTGTTGAGAATTGCCTCTGAGTACAGGCAGCAATCAACAAAGCTGGCCATGTTGCATATATATTTTTTAGTAGGAGGCAGGCACCCATTAACTGGTTGGCAGCAGGGATTCGGGTAACCGAACTTTATTTTATAGATGTTATCAAGTCGAAATGCATATTCATGACTGCCAAAAACCTAGGTACATTCATTGTGTCTAGACCCGTCATAATCAGGCATGTTCAATGTTGCCCCTGATACTGCGACACTACCAACACCATCGCAATAATGCTACATGCAGTTACACCGTACAGATCGTCAAATTATGGCAATTTATTTCTTGCCTTTACCCTTGGTATTCGCTGTCTTCGCCTTAGCCTTTTTCTTGGGCTTCGCTTCTTCCTCTGACTCGTCCTCGTCTTCTTCATCGCCCCTTGATGCCTTTTTCTTAGTCGTCTTCTTGGTAGCAGGTTTCCTGGTCTTTGGCTGCTTGATGAACTTGTCCTTTTTCAATTCATCCTCCAGTATTTCGTTCTCGCCCTTTGGCTCTGGCTCTGCTGCTTCAGGCATATCATCATCTTCCAAGGCCTCCTCGAGATCTGGCTTTTCCGCTTTGCTTTTGGCAGCAGGCGCCATGACGTTGCTAGCTTTCATGAATGGCATTGGATGGGATTTCTGGTTGTACCTTCCTGGCAGTTAGCAATGGTCCAATCAGCACAAATAGCTGTACGTACAATCGTGTGAAGGTAGCCTTCGCTTGTGAGTCTATGTGAACCTTCTCCTGGTCTTGTGGGCCAAGGCCAAGCTCCATGATATAATCAAAGTCCTCTCTGGTCAAAAAATAGCTGTCCATCAACTGTATCACTGCCTCGGCAGCCGTTTTGCCATCACGTTGGAGTCGGTTAATCAACTGAGTCCACAGAACTGGAAGATATTGTTGTCGAATTTCATGTCGGTCTCCGGAGGTTCGGAGTCGCATGTGCGATTGAATCTCCTTGACATAGCGTACGAGCTTGCCTTGCTTACTATTTTGACCAAGCCACGAGGTGAAATTCGTGCCAGAGCCCTGGCCAGATATAAAGCTGGCCGGTCGAACCATACTGAAGATACCATGAGTTGGCATCAAGCTCCACTGCTGTTGCGATCCGTGAATCATACGGTCAACCAAATCCCCGTCGCTAATACTCTCAGCAGCTTGATCCATGAGCTGGAGTGTCTTCAATTTGTGTTCTCGCCCTTGATAGCTACTAGCCAACGTCGGATTGGTGTTTAGGTAGTTCTCTTGTACCATGAGAAAGCCCTTCTCGTGATCGTTGAAGTAGAGCTCTAGCTTGTCGTTGAGTGTGGCTTTGCTAGACGCAGTAAACATACCCCCACTCAGGATTTTGTGGCAGATGTCCCAAGGTTTCAATACTACAGCCTTTTCCCAAGCCTTTGCCATGGCTTTGCTGTCATCAAAATCCATTGAAGTTTGATCTAGTTTGGCTGTGGATATCATGTTAATGATCTGCCGAATGTCCTTATTGCTGCCTTCGATCAAGGCGTCAAGAACGTTCATCGGAAGTTTCATGCCTTCTCTGTGACATATCGTAGCAATACGAGAACGAACCATCTCAACGGTTGGTCTCTTGAAGGCAATGGCCAAGGTGACGAACTCGAATGGCTTCATTTTCTGCTGCTTAAATTCGTTGCATATCAGGATCATCGGGACGTTCGTCATCTTGCAGATTTTGGCCAGCGCTACAACACCGCCGCGATCTCCGGCTGACATGCCATCCACTTCATCCATGATGAGGACTATCTTCTTTTTTTGAACATCAACAGTCTTCCCATCTCCTGCGTAGTACCCTAACAGAGAATTATTTGATAAGACTTCGTTGAGACCACTTTCCACCATCTTCTTGCTTCGAGTGTCACTAGCATTGCTCTCTAGAACATCGTACCCTGCGAGCTTAGCAGCAAGATGGGCAGCGGTGGTTTTGCCGATGCCAGGTGGCCCATGGATCATAATGGCACGATAGCCTCCCAGGCCATCGGGCCCCTTCTTTTCAAAGTCGTACTTGTGAGCCTGAGCCCAGCCTTTCAACCAATTTTGAATCTTTGTTACCTGGCTCTTGTTGCCACAGATCTGGCTGATCGATGTCGGGGCATATTTACTGGTCCATAGTAGAGAGCTTGAGGGAATCGCTGCTGGAGGAGGAGCTCTACTAGTCGAGCCTTTCGCGGAAGCCAGTTTTTCAGCAATTTTCCTGGCTTTCTCGTCTTCAATAGCTTTTTTTCGTTCTTGAAGCTCCATAGCTTCCGCCTCCTTCTTAATCTTATCCATCTCTACCTTCTTCTTCTCCATGTTTTTCTCGGCTGCCTTGCCATCCCCGCCATTGGCAGGCATCGTGGAGATGAGATTGAACAACCCATCCTCGTTAATAGTTTTAAGGCCAAGATCGCGAATTTTTCGTGCCTTAGATGGACCTGCTTCCGAACCGAGAACAACGAAACTTGTCTTGCTACTTGGTGCACCTGTGACTTTGCCGCCGTACTGTTTCACGAGTGCTTGGCCATCCTCTCGGCTGAGGGTTTCAAGCAAGCCCGTAAAAACAAAGGTTAGTCCAGCCAGGCAATTCTCTGCGCCAACTGGCATTTCCTTGGAGCCTGCTGCCGGAGGGGGCCCGGCATTCCCACCGCCTGGTGCACCCTTTCGCCAGTCAAATTTCACATTGGGGTCTTTCGGCGGCGGTGTTGGTAGTCGGACAGTAGGAATGTTGTCAATGATAGACTGCACTGCGGAGTTTTCTTGCTCGAGAGGTTTCTTTGCAGGAGCTCGAGGCTTTTTGGCTGGTGGTTGATTTGCCGATTTGCTCTTAACAGATTTTATCTTGGGAACATGTTCTTCATCCTCGGATTCCAAATCCACGGACTTTCTCTTCTTACTCGTGCCATTCTGAGATAGTTTATCGACCATGACAACATCGTCTTTGTCTAGATCGATCACAATATCAGAGTCCTTCATTTCCACATCCCTATTCGTCCTTGACGATTTACTCTTGTTGAGTATCCTTGATGACTTCGCTACAACTGGTTCTTCATCGCTCTCGCTCTCAGCATATGCATCCTTCTCCTTGCTAGCTTTCTTGACACCTGCAGCAAAGATATCATCTCCGGCATCATCGTCGTCGTCCAGAAAGGCAAGCTCATCGTCTAATAGGTTGTCTTTGTATGTCGGCGTTTTCTTCTTACGAGCAGATGATCGGCTATTATCTTCAAACTTAGCAGTAGGTATCGGTTTGTTTGGCGTTGATTTGGCGGACTTTGCCTTGGGTTTGGTGCTAGATGCAAAGTAGTCGTCGGTCGTCGTCTCTTGTCCTTTTGGCTCCTCTTTTTTGCTATCAGAGAGTCAGGGTATGCTAAGCCAAATAGTCTTGGTTTGCTTACATGGGCTTCTTCCGCGCTACTTGCTTTGGAGTAGATTTCTTGGGTCTAGTAGATCAGAACACGACTTATCTCACGGAGAACAATGAAACTGACATTGGCTCCTCGTCATCACTGTCGTCGATAACTCTCCGACTCTCTGTTTATCATTAGCACAGCTGAACCCCGAATACCATTTCATATCTACTTACTACCCCGTTTCTTCTTCGAATCTTCTTCTGTCCTGGCGTCTTTTTCCCGGATCGGAGTAGCAGTCTTGCCCCCAAAAAAGTTGCGAATGTCTGCCGGCATATCGACTTGATCCCCAATGAATCTGGCGGGAGGGAGTCGCAATTGTCAAAATTTGGCCACAAAAGCAAATGGTGACGCGACTCGGGAAACACTTTACGCGGTTAAACGCGAGAGAGGGTGGCGCCCATGTGATTAGTCATCAGCTACCCCTGCCATCTTGACGAGAACATCGCAAGCCCTCGAAGCCTGTCACAACTGTACATTGGAGCTCCCAATTCAGGTATGACCACCATGAATTGTAAGAGCATCTCGAGCTTTGCCGCTCGCTTTGAAAAACTCTCGATAGTTTCAGGCCCTCTCCGACCTTCGATCCTGCAGTCAACTCGCTGGTCTGGCGCTCGACAAAGCCCTTCAAACAATTCTACATCTCTACTATGTCGACCATTCTCCAGCACAGCAAGCATGGGAGGCAATTGGCTTTTACCCACCAGGCCTGAGGAGAAGAGATCGAGAAAGGGCCGACCACGTGTGCCAACTGGGGGCTCTGCGAGAGGGACAACAATGGTATGGGGAGACTATGGACTAAGGATGTGCGATCACCACCGAAGAGTCAGCGCATCTCAATTGAAGAATGGAGAAGAGGCGATCAAGGTGCGATTAAAGGGCATGCGGTATCGATTGTATAAAAGAGTCTGCGCTAGTATTGGAGTGTACAGCAGTGGTAACGAGGTAGGCTTGAGATCATTAAGGGTGATGCAATCGTGATGGAAACTAATCTTCTGTCAGGTTCGTATGGGCAAGGGAAAAGGATCGTTCGATCATTGGGGATCCAGAATCGCTGTCAGCAAAGTCATCTTCGAACTCAAGGGGGATATTCACGAGCAAGTGGCAAGAGACGCATTTCGTTTGGCTGGAAACAAGATGCCTGGTTGGTTGCCCATAATCCTTGAGAAAACAGCCTATTGCTAATGTTGATTACAGGCATGTATGAGTTCGTAAACAAAGGAGATCCTCCCGTGGTTGGGATCACGAAATTAGATGGAATTACTATGGAGGAGCTGAAGCGACCCAGGCGGAAGGTTCCCCTCCCGATGCCAATGGCGTCGATATCTGAAACTACGCCCTCTACGTTGTCTGCATCTCTGTCTCTAGATGCCTAGAACACGTTGTATTATGGACTGTGTTTTGTGGTGGTCTTTGGGGTCTCAGTTTGAAAATAATCACATGTAGACTAGATAGCATAGGTATGCACTGGAGTTCCACTCGGTTTAGGAAGCGCAATCTCCTTAGACGCCCTTGCAGGGAAGTCTCATCACACCGACGCCAGCGTGAAATCTACAGTTCATGGCCTATTCTTGTTGATATTTTTCTGTATCTAACAAGTATGGTGGTGAGAGGTCTCGAACCAAGATGAGATACTTAAGGCTTAAATTGTGAGACACCATGTCGACGCCCTAATGAATTCCCTCTGTGCGAGTTGCTCATGGTCTTGCACCTAGTCAGATCCAGAGTCTTCGGGTGGTTGTTGAGTGTCCTTCAATTTCTGTCACCACAATTAGTATTCGTTGAAGAAGGCTTGTTTGTAGTGCTCACTTCATCAAGCTTTGCCTTCAACTCTGCTAGTTTATTTTCATTGACGACGAGCGTTTGATCGTCGAGCTCCTCTACGACAAACTTGTGATGGTCTTGCGCATCGATACTCATGATGATAGCTTTGATAGAAGGATCGCATTCCACCAGGATGCCTACAAGGGTCAATTGTCGCTGGTATAATACTGGGAAATCTCCCGCGGGAGGGACGTACCTCTCACAGCTCGGGGCATCTCAATTTCTTACTCTGGTCTTCCTTAGCGACCTTGCTTCATGCCTTAGCTAGTTGTTCCCAGGTTCTGCTTGACAAGTGACTCGTTCGAGACCTGCGTACTGAATATTGTACCGTACCGTGTCGTACGAAGTATGTAAGCTGTAGCGGGAGCGGGCTATGTCCGACAAACGCCACCCGGACGTTTCAAAGAACCGTTTGCACCCCGGCCGTGAACGTCACACACGATCTGGACAGTGGAGCAGATGATTCGCTTGGCTCTTGCGCTTCAAATAAGCTTCCTAGGCCTGCGGGATGCTCGGAAAAGCTGGCACCGCACCCATCTACCATTACGTCTGCCTTCTGTATCTGCTTCGTACGCCACTCCTATTGATTTTGTCGACCCTCCTGGAGAGAACATGTACTACTTTTTCCTTCACGAATTCTGACCCATTACGTCTTTCATTTACCCATTTGTTTGCGGCGAGCTTCGTCCAGGCCTTCGCACAGCTGGAGTACAGGAAGGCGGGGTGGTTCCATCACACACTTTACCAGGCCAATTGATACTGTACATCAACACCAACGCCTCTCCTGGAGAGATCTCAGTTTCGCCTCTCGATCCCAAAATATGGCAAATCGACGAACAGATCTCCGACATACATGCCATTGCATGACTTCCGTTCTTCCAGTTCGATCAATGCTTCTGTTCCTGTCCTCGATCCTTCCACGATCTTCGTACGCGCAGCTTACCTCTGCTCAATCAGCATCCTCGAACCCTACAACTCTCCTTACATCAACATCTTCAATCCTATCTTCTTCCGCCAACACTGCTAGCTTAACAAGCAGTAGACCGAACGCCCAAGCTACTCCGGCTTCTGGCGACACCAACGACGCTCAAGATGATTCCACAATGATCTCCCCGTCAGGGGCACACGCGTTCAATTACTACTTTCTTATTGTAGCCGTAGCTGCAATCATCTTCTGTATATGTCTTCTCTATTTCGGCAAACGAAAGAAACAGAAGGCCGCGTTGATGCGATCGAACAGCCAGCGCGCTTTAGCACAGGATGTAGCGAGATTCAATACAAGGGTCGGAAGGACACGAAACAACAATGGAAGGGGCTTCTGGAATGGGCAAAGAAGGGAGGAGAGGATAGAAGGTCTCAACGAGAGGGGCGAAGCGCCTCCGCCATATATGCCAGGTGGCAAACCACCAAGTCTGCGAAATACCAGGAGTTCAGAGGATGTCGCAAATCACAGAGCTTCACAAAGTCGGCCTGGACAGGAGGTTGAGTTGACGACGATTGACGCAGGAATGACTAGGGCTGAGGGTAATGAACCACCGGGATATTTGGAACGCACGACATCAGTAGAGCGAATGTCGGAGGACATTGGAGATATCACACGACCGACGGCAACTGTCACATCTCACGATCGATTCGCTACTGACAGGAGGTTGCTAGGGAGCAGCCAAGGATCGGCTGTGTGAATTGGTCAAAATACCGTCGCAACCATCAAGTTTTTAGGAACTGGTAATGATTTTATGAGACAAGCAGTGAATGGTAATGTTTATGCAACCCCGTTTGAGAGAGTATTATTCGAACACGATCAACTATAATATCCAGCAACTTACGCCCAGAGAAAGATCGTCATCAACACGTGCTCGCCTTTCTATATTCAGTCTATTTATAACCTAAAATCTTCTTACAAGAGCAGGAGGTTTGTTTCCCAGAATTACATCAATCTCCTCGAGGATTTCAGGAGTAAGTTTTTCCACCGCCGCCAATGCCTTCACACTCTCGTATACTTGTTCCGGGCGACTAGCACCAGTGATTGCAGACGAGACGTTCTTGTTGTGCAACACCCAAGCCAAAGCCAAAACAGCCTGGGAGACGTTAAGCTTATCGGCGACAGGTTTCAAGTTCCTAACAATAGTAATATCTTTCTCCCAAGTCTCTCCTCCAATATTCTTGCTGAAGCCCTTGACAAATTTATCCTGGCTAGCTCCGAGACGGGAATCTTTTGGAATGTTATCGTTGTATTTCCCAGTCAGGATACCAATCTTGAGAGGGCTGAAAGTCGTGAGGCCTAATCCAGTAGATTCGTAAAGGTGTCGGAATTCCTTCTCAACTTTGTCCCGAGCCAACATGTTGTAAGCTGGCTGCTCCATGATAGGCCCGATAAGTCCAAGTCTGTCCGCGACTCTCCAAGCCTCGGCAATCTCATCAGCATCCCATTCGGAGGTTCCCCAGTAAAATGCTTTTCCGGTATCGATGATATGGTTAAATGATCGAACGATCTCTTCCATTGGAGTGTCTCGGTCGGCGCGGTGAGCATAGATCAAATCCACATATTCCAGTCCCAATCTCTCCAGCGCAGCGTTTGTTCCTTCGACGATGTGTTTTCGAGATAGTCCAACGTTGTTCACTGGGTTGTCGCCAAATGCTCCGCCCCAGTAGATCTATATTTGTTAGTCACGGCGGAAAAGGTGGCTCTGCAATACATACTTTAGTAGAGATAACCAAGTCATTGCGTTTCCAGTTGTACTTCTTTATGGCTCTTCCCATAACCCGCTCAGACTCACCGCCGGAATAGGTTTCCGCACAGTCGAAAAAGTTCACACCGACATCATAGGCAGCTTTCATACATGCAAAGGTGTTTTCTGGAAAGTGTTAGGAATAATTGCAACATGGGGTTCGTTAGGGGTAAACTCGCCCTCTTCAACGTGACCTCCATAAGTGAGCCATCCTCCGAGAGAAAGTGCAGATACTTTTAGTCCTGAACGACCTAGAAACCGGTATTGCATAGGTGGGAGACCTTCTAGAGAAGACATAGTGGCGAGATAGCTAACTGAGAACAAAGTGGGCCAAAATATTCCAAAAAAGAAAAATTGGTTTCGTGGGATCTTTCGAGGTACTTTTAAGGAGGAGTCAAAATGAATAATTCAAGCTTTACCGGTGGGGGTAGTACATTTTTATCCACAATCGAAGGTGGGGTGAAGAGGGGACCTTGCATTAGAGCGGTTGGACCCCACATTTCACTTTGTAAGAAAGGGAAGTCTTCGGAGTTAACAATTGTTGCAAGGTGGGTCATAGTGTTGGAGTGACGACTTACGATCTCGATTAGAGAGCAATTCGGGAGCTTTATTCACCGTTTCCTGATTTTTCTACCTTCTCTCAAGGACTCGCAGCGTGAAATAGAGTCAACGGGGATTAGGAAGTATCCGTCGTGGCATACTAAAGAGTATAGAGCGATATAAAAAAAGAATAGCTCGGTTTATCTTCTCGCCATGACAGCCACTGGCAGGGGGAACAATATGTCGTTCGCGTTCGAGAGCCCCCTTTGGCGAACAAGCGAGCTTACCACACCGAGCTTCACGCACACATGCTATGCGAACTCAAGACATTGTATTGCCTCAAGCATCTAAATTGCAAGCAGGGTTTCCTGTGATAGTAGCACGCGATCCAAGAACGTGTGGTGAAAATCCTCTATGGGCAAATCATGCATTGTCTATTGCGCTCGTCTTGGGTGTATATCTGCTCATATTTTGATATTGGCATTCAAGCTGTGGGAGATGGATCACAGCTGTGAAGGTGTTTGCCGCCCTTGGACTGAGGTTGATTCTTGGAGGGTCTCCTCGGGATTGGAGTCTTTCCAGAGTGGATCCGTCCCCTTTCCTGACCTTCTTACCTTGCTAGGTCAAGCTGAAAGATCAGAAGGAATACTTTAAAGATATCATGTCTTTCGAGCACCCAATGCCAATAGTAGTGGTTGCATTCGAGCCGACGTGGATCAATCGTCTGTTTTGAAGTTGAGCATGCCCTGGCGAATGGGTTCGCCCCGAACATTGAAGTCAACTGGTACTTGATATGATGAGAAGAAAGCTTGCGAGCGTGGTTCGACCTCCGTTTTGGATACATGTCCACCAGGCCGGCGTCTTAACTGCTCCAGCTAAAACACCTGGACTGTCTCGGGTCAGATTCTCTGCCACAATCGAACAGAGACGAGAGTCGAGAAGCTTCTACCTAGGTAGGACTGGTCCACAACCATCGGTGGATGCAGGGTGGACCGGTGGACGTAGCTGGATCGTGCCTTCTCTTCTGGGCGTGATCCTCGCTTACGATATCGATCATCAACAGAGACTTCCCGTCGCTTGTTTTGTTGTCTCCCCCACAACAACGTGCTCGCCAGTGATCACATCTTTCATCTTCCATCTTCCATCTCGATCAGTCAGCATCGACATCTTTCTTTGGCGTTGACACTCAATCTCGAAGTCAACTGTCAAGCAGAGGAATCACATCTTCCATCCAGGTAAGGATTCCTTCCAGGCCCCGCGATCTCGAGCCCGTACCTCTCTCTGTATTGCGAATTGCAACGTCTTGAGGCGCGCAAGCTGGGTCCTCATACATGGCGGCGTTGCAACGATCTATCAGGATGCAACACTGCGAACCCATCTTTCCACTGTAATCTTCGCAGGCTTGCGATCTACGTACAGCAAACGCCGGCTTTGAGTCGTGGCCTGCGCGTGTTTTCCCAGGTTCTGATCACTACATCACCTTCAAGTTCCCCAGAGCTGCCCCACATCTTCCCAATCTTTCTTCTTCTCTGGCAATTTGCTCTTTCCAACATCACATCTATGGTCGTGTCTCGAATTCTCTATTCTGATTAACGTATCTTTCAGCAGCAATTAACTATTGGACTACCAAACAACGTCGACATGACTTGGGATCCAGCTCCAGAGGCACCCAGCGGTTTTGAAGCCTCTGGTGACGCTCGTAACTATAATGGTGACGAAGGAGGTTATAGTGGCGGCGGCAATGACAACCAAGGCGGCGGAGGTGGTGGCGGTGGCAGCTTCCAATGCTATAATTGCGGAGAGGATGGGTAAGCAACTCCACAGCGTATCGAGTTCCGTATTGACTTTAACAGACACGCTAAGGCCGATTGCCCAAATCCTGCAGTTGCCCGCGAGTTCACAGGAACCTGTCGTCTTTGCGAGCAGTCTGGTCATCGTGTAAATAACATTCTCTCCGAAAACAGAGCAAAACTAATGAATTTCAGGCTGCCGACTGTCCAAGCAAGCCACCTGTTTCCTGCAACAATTGTAAAGAGGAGGGCGAGTGATCTCTATAGAACGCTTGTTTCTCTCACTTGTTAACATCTTCCAGGTCACACCGCAATTGAATGCAAGAGTCCTCGCAAAGTCGAATATCCTGGTGTCGAGGACATCCCAGCAGAGGATGCATGGGAGCAAATTAAGCAAGCTGCAGAACAGCGCGACATGGATGACCTCCTCGACGCAGCTGTACGCTACTTCAAGGCGGCTCCAGATGCGACATACCCTCAAGTTGAGAAGGGCCTTCGCGGACAAGCTATCGGCGTCTATCTGATCTGTCTTGAGAAAGAGCTGTCTTCGACATACACCAATATGGACCTACAAGGAAATCTTGACAAGACCTACTCAGTCACCTGGCGTTTCTCCGACAAGCCAATGCGTCCCAAGGAGAAGGAGGGCTGGCCAGAGTCCGCGGAGCAGAACATGGAGCGTCTTGAAGATGCGGGAGTTCCTGTCGATCGCGGAATTCCCAAATGTTCTAATTGCGATGAGTTGGGCCACAACTTCAAAGCCTGCACCCAAGACAAGCAGGAGAACACCGACAAGGCAGTGGTTAAATGCTACAACTGCGAGGAGGTTGGACACCGTAAGTATTACAGACCTCTTACGAATTATTCCAATCTGACCTATCTTCAGGCATGCGTGACTGTCCAAACCCACGTCCAGATAAGTTCGCGTGCCGCAACTGCAAACAATCAGGTCATTCGAGCAAGGAATGTAAGTCATCTGCCATATGTTTGATTATACTGGCACTGTTTATCGCACTAACAATACTAGGCCCCGAGCCCCGTTCTGCTGAGGGGGTAGAATGCAAGAAGTGCAGTGAAAGTATGAACTTTAGTCAAAATTCGTTTTGTCTGAATACTAACACAAATTAGTGGGACATTTCTCGCGCGACTGCCCACAAGGCGGCGGTGGTAGCCGTGCTTGTCATAATTGTGGTGAGGAGGGACACAATAAGAACGACTGTACCAATGAGAAAGTGATCATCTGCCGCAACTGTGATGAAAAAGGGTAAGATTCCGCCCCCCCGCCAGTCCCCCCTCAGCCGCCGCCATTGGGAATTATGACTGATTAGTTTGCAGACACACTGGCCGAGAATGCCCAAAGCCTCGAGACTATTCCAGGGTCAAGTGTCAAAACTGCGAGCAAATGGGACACACCAAAGTTCGTTGCAAGGAGCCCTTGAAGGAAGAAGAAGGTGGGGACGGTGGTTATGGAGGCGAGACAAATGATGATGGCGGTTACGGAGGTGGTGATGCCGGTGTCGACTCTGGTAATGGCGGCGGTGGTAACGATTTCGGTGCTTCAACTCAAGCTGCTAGCAATTGGGAGACAGGCAATAGTGGTGGCTGGTAGATTGGCCGAACGTCAAGCTCCAGATAACTTGAGTAGTTCTTCTCTTTGGGCTATCTCTGCGACTCTAGTTTCTAGACAGCACATGAGCATGACTAGTGCTTCCTCGACAAGTTCTGATTTTACATCTATGGCCGAGTAGTAAGCAGAGGGTCGAGATCTGATAGGCAAACTGCTCTGGTAGATACACATAAACACATATAAAACGAGCCCAGCACGTGTATAATAGCTAGTTCCTCTTCGGTAAAGCAATACAAAAGCATCTGTGGTATCGAGATGTGTGGAATTCACGCCGTTCTCATTATGATGTGCGTATCGGAGGCGAAGGGAAGATCCTGTAGTAGGGAAGGTGTTAGGTTTTCTCTCTGCTGTCTAGAATTCCAACTTGACTGTTGGTACGCCACTGCGTCGGAGGACGACGTGTTAGCCGTTGATTCTCACTCCTCGAAGAGATCATCGTAGGGTATGATTCTTTTCGTATGCTGAACTGAGCGTACCGGCAAGCTCTTCTCAGGTTCGCAGCAATGAAGGACAAATTAGTGATTCGAGTAGCAGAATCTTAGAGAAACGTTGTGAGTGCCTCTTTCCAGTTGCCATTCCGATCCCGAGTTCTTATTTCCGAACTTTGCATTCTCATCTGTAGTTGTTGACGTTGCGCGTAGATTACTTGTACTTGAAGATCTTGACGGATTGGCTCTTCAGTAGATTTGGAGGTATATGGGACGGACGGAGGAGAGATGCGAGGTGTTCTCCTGGAATGTGGTCTGATTGCTCTCGGTGTGCAGCTCGTGACAGCTGGAACTATATTGGTGTGTTCTGTTCTACACTTGTGCTAACCGAGCATGGGAGAAAGCTGCTGTGGAGGTGGTGATATGCAACTAGATGGGCGTACTTTGGCACCTAGCGGGTAAGGCAAAGAGTGTCAATTATGAGATTGTTGTTGCTTGAAGGAGGAGGAGCCAGTTATACTCTGGTCGACAGGTTGATGGTTTGCTTACTGTTCTTTGGAGTGCTTGAAGCTGACAAGTATCTCCTCGACCCCACTATATTTGCGAAATGAAATTTGGCGAGATGTGCAGAACATCTCCTAAGAGCTCCCATACTCCCATTGTTCACATGCGCTCAACATCTTGCAACACTTTAGTGTAATATTTCGTTCTGCTACCACAAGACTTTCGGAGGAGTCTAGCGAAAGATGCCGTCTGTTCGATTCGTCTGATGTGACTTACGTGAATGAGCGGTCCCGAGCTATTGAGATCGCTATGTCGAAGGAGGAGTTACTCAAAGAGGCAAAACGTGTGTCGATTGATGTGCATCAGGCTTCCGCAAATGAAGGGACCTATGTCCCCACGTCCGTGACGGGTTGCAATCATCGGTATAGCGAGTAGTCTGCTGCCCTAGTCGCTGAAATGGGGGGTTGAGTACGGCCGGGAAAGTCGAATGCCAAATTCTGTGTCATTCATATAGGTGTAGCGCAGCAGTACGACCAGTGCGACTTGGCAGAGGTCGTGGATCCCGCAAAAGATGGAAGAAAAGCTAACTTTGCAGATGTCTATCTGCCACTAAAATGGTGGAGCTCAATTTTATGAAATTTTGCCGTGGTAGGTAAATACAGAATGTCGTAGATGAGCAGTGCTTGGACAACCACCTGGTGTCTCGATATGCGTTCTAGGTTTAACTACGTGAGGTTGATGGCTCTATTCGACACTTCGAGAGTGCTAGATACCTAAACAGATAGAAGAAGAGTAAGTATGAAAGTTATCTCGGGTATTAGCTCATCTAAATAAAGAACAATGAAGAAGAGCTCACCTGCTTACCGCATATACGGTACTGTTTGCCCGTAGATACTAAGCGAAGATATTTTGTTTATAGCACATTACATTCGAAACAGAAACTGTTCTTCCAACTTGTGATATGATGACTACCTGTGTCCGAAGTGTTGCGGATACATTCAAAGTTGCTTGCCGGCGAAGAACTTTGACACTTCTCAGATTCTTGGTCGTATGAGCATGGCTGGACAGGAGCCGTCAGCGCGATTGCTGCGAACGCAGCGCAATTTTGCTCTTCTACATCAGTAAGAGTTGATGGAACCGCTAGCTCCCCTGCCCTCGCTATCTCAGTGGAACAGAGATAATACTTTCGATATTTCCGATCTTTGTGACAACAGTAGCTATGCTCTCAAGTTCTCAACCGCACCGGGATATTGTCCTTTGACTCGCTTCTAGCATTCTGGCTCTCCGAGGAAGGTGTATCATATCCCTTAGCAGAAGTGTCCCATCATGACCACAGGCTTCGATTGTATCAGAGTTCGTAGACATTGAAAGTCATTTTTCTAGTTTCGTTGCTAGCGTTCATCATATTAACGAGTCTAGACCAGCGTCTGGAGAACATGGTCTACACAATTTCATGAGATAGCCCCCTGAAATCCGACTAGGGTCAACACGCAAGCGAATTCATGTTGATGCACGGGAGAGCATTCACTAACGACATCCCTATCATAATGTATTGACGACAAATGAGACATGACATCTCTTCTAGAGCCGCAGCAAGAAGTTTAGTTCTTCCATGGGAACGAACTATACGAAACTGATGCCGCCGAACCACATGCGGTGATGGAATCGAGCTTGCTGCATTGAGGAAGACTTTACGAGGAGCTCGGATTGCCTGATTGGGAATTCCGGAGCCTCCCAGCAGCTTACCCCAGCCTCCCCAACGTCTACCAACGACAGCCTTGCAGGCTTCTGGCCATTCCTGGCACTTCTCTGTCGAGTAATAATACTGCCCACACAGTATGCATGTCCCAAGAGCTGCAAGTGAGGGTTCGGAGATTCTGACTAGATGTGGAGGATTGTGGAGTTCGAAGCGACATTGGAGAAGAATTCGTATGGCTGGACAACAACCTTACATCATAAACAAATGTCCGGAAAGATATCCTGTACTGTACCATCCTTTCGTGCCCTTCGTACAGTAACTGTTCATATCGTCAGCCTCGCCGTGCGACAACTTGTATGAGGAATTGGGTACAAAAAAGATTCTCCTGCACGCGATCAATGCGCTGAGGTCTATGAGCGAAGGATCTTGGTCCTGCTGCAACTGTCGTCTGAACAAACAGATGACATGAGACAGCCTTACGGGGCGGATTGAAATTGTTATTGTTATTGTGGTCGGTAGGGAGGATTTTGGTAGAGATTTAATAGTTGGAGAAGGGGAGACCCCAGAAATTCGAGGGAGCTGGTCATCCTTGTGATGCATCCACCCCTTCACGGGCAATACGGGTACGAGTAACTCGAAATTCCCCACAACATACTTCGAAGTACGAAGTATGACGAACCCCAAGCCTCTGTCAGCCCTTTCTCCGGCTTACTCTGTTGAGTAGTCCGAAAAAGGCTCTCCTCGCATGTGTGACTGGTACTTCTTCGTCACTGGTGGCCTTTTGCTCTGGCTCCCCACTCCTCCGCAGTCCGGCTCGGCTTTTGAGCTGGCTTCCGTCCGGTCTTGCCATCTTGGGCAGCGATTTTGCAGATCGAGACAGGGCAGAGACGCTGGTGACGATTTCTCACATACGCGATCCAGAGTTTGAGTCAAGAACTTGTCAGATTCGTTCTCTGCACGGCGAGGAACATGGAATTGGGTGGCGCCACTCTCCAGGGCTGGCACACCAATTCACGGCCATCGACTATGGATCAGGGGTGAGAGGAAGAGTAAAGACGGGGAATATGGAGAAGAGGAGAAGCTCTAATCCATGTAGTCGCGAACCACCGGGTTGCACCGTTTCGTGCGATCTTCGGGCGACTCTACTAGTTCAACAACAGCAAAAAGCGCTTATGTCTCCTTCTCTACAAAACCCCGTCCTTCCTCGCATTGTTATTAAGTGTGAGGAGACAACTTCCCTTTAAACCCATACCGAGGATTTCATCTATGACCAGTGCAAATTTCGCCGTCTTTCTCACATCCTCTTAAATCATAAATCCAGCTAAGGTTTTGACTTGTCATTCATCATGTTCGGCGGGTCGAGGTACTTGGGCCTTCGTGGCCAGAAGGTAAGAACGCTTTTCTCTTATGCCCCATCAATTCAAGCGGCATGTATTTGCTATAAGTGCTCTGCAAGTTCTAGGTTCTTGAGGAGATATTCTTCTGCATCAAAATTAAATCAGGTTCGACGATAAGAGCTGACTTTGCAATTGTAGTTGAATCTGACGGTCGGGATAATCGCTGGAGTCGACTTCTTGTGAGTGTCGCTTAGCTTGGTTCTCATATCACTATTGACGCATGAAACAGCCTCTTTGGTTACGATCAGGGTGTCATGGGAGGTCTCCTAACGCTAGGAAGCTGGGTAGAACAGTTTCCAGAGATCGATTCGGTCAACAATCCAACAAATACCCATATCTCAACGATTCAAGGAATTGCCGTCGCCTCGTACAATGTCGGCTGCTTCATCGGAGCTATCATTACTATCTTTATCGGAGACATTCTTGGGAGGAGAAAGATGATCTTCCTTGGTTCTGCAATCATGGTTGTGGGTGCGGCTTTACAAGCTTCCGCTTACAGTCTTCCTCATCTGATTGTCGGAAGAATAATAACAGGATTTGGAAATGGTACGAAACATCTGTCATGCTCTCTTTCGTGTAACATTATTCTACTTTTTAGCAGAACTTGGATATTGACGTTTCGATTATGTAGGCATGAACACATCCACTGTTCCGACATGGGCCAGTGAGACGTCTAAATCTCACAAACGAGGCAAAATGGTCATGATCGAGGGAGCAATGATTACTGGCGGTATTGCCACATCATACTGGATCGATTTCGCGTTTTCCTTTTTGGAACCTAACCCTGTCTCGTGGCGCTTTCCACTCGCATTACAGATCTTGTTCGCCCTCATCCTATTGGTCTTCATCATGGAATTACCAGAATCACCTCGAGTACGTTATGTTCCATGTCCTTAAAAAGGTTGTTGTAGTAACATATATCCTATAGTGGCTCATCTTGAAGGGTGACGAACACGAAGCGCTTTCAGTTATTTCAGCTCTAGAGGACTTGCCAGTAGATGACCGAAGAGTTATTGTGGAAATGACAGAAATCAAGGACACCGTTATCGAAATGAGATCAGCCGGATGGGCCGATCTCTTCACCATGGGTCCAGAGAGAAACTTCCACCGCGTGGTATTGGGATATGTGAACCAGGTTTTCCAGCAGGTCAGTCCATTATTAGTTCGCGAGCCCTCACTTGCCTCATCCAATTGGCAGTGGATTTCTGGCAGCGCTTTCTCAACGTCCTCGTTTCCCAGCTAACACATCGAAGATCAGTGGCATCAACCTTATCACCTATTACGCTCCAACCATCTATCGGCAGTACATTGGCCTTGAAGGCCTTACACCAAGTATTTTGGCTGCATGCAATGGAACTGAATACTTTCTCGCTTCTTGGGTCGCTGTGTACACAATTGAAAAGTTTGGTCGACGCGCGCTCATGCTTTTCGGTGCTGCTGGTATGTCCGGGTCAATGGCGATTCTGGCTGGTATGAATTACATGTCCGAAGTCAACCAAGGCGGTTCAGCCCCTGGCATCGTATCTGCGGTCTTCCTCTTCGTCTTCAATACCTTCTTCGCAGTCGGATGGCTTGGTATGACTTGGCTTTATCCCGCGGAAATTGTTCCTCTCAAGATCCGTGCTTCGTCGAACGGTCTTTCAACATCGGCGAATGTATGTTCCATCAGATCCATCCATTTTACATTTTGAAAACTAATCATCTTATAGTGGGCCTTCAACTTCATGGTTGTGATGATAACGCCCGTCTCTTTCACTTCGATCGGCTACAAGACTTACTTAATTTTCGCCGTTCTCAACGCTTTCATCTTCCCCGTCGTCTACTTCTTTTACCCTGAAACAGCCTATCGCTCCCTCGAAGAAATCGACAGCATCTTCCGCAAAGCTACGGGTGGCTGGAGAGCCTGGTTAGATGTGGTGAAAATTGCTCGCGATGAGCCACGCAGATATGGAAAAAATGGGGAGTTGTTGATCGACTACGAAGTGAGCGAAGAACATCGTCGCAGATCCTCCGTCGCAGTTGCAGATCATAAGCCACATAGCGGAGGAGTCGAGCATGTACATGGCAATAGCCCGAGCACGAGTGGCGATTTCGAGAAGCGAGCAAGCGATGCTAATGTGTAGGATATCTTAGCAATAAGAAGGATGAGATGATGGAGTCTTGGAACAGTTGGAATAGTTGGAATAGTTGGAAACGGAGCTTTGGAGCTCTGGGGTAGACAATTCGATACCCTTTCTTTGTCAACGGCGTATTGAAGAAGAGGTTAATTACATATCACGAACCATCTCATATTTCCCCTCGTCAATGACATGATCAGCCGTGAAGAATTGAAGATCACTAACAGCTCATCAAAGATACATCATCCTTAATATCTCAGGTTTGACGTTAATCGATCACAACTTAGAGAATCCTGGCAAAAAATTGAAGCTAGAATATTTCGCCCAGACAGAGATCCAACCCATTGGTTAGAACACTGGGAACGGGACACAAATAATCTGATGTACCCCTATATAGCTAGCTAGGTTGAGGCTCAAATGATCTGCCAAGGCTCTAGCATTGTCCAAAAGGTAAAAACCCGTGGATTTGCAACCTACCGCGCAACCAAGTCTGACCCCTAAAATCAGCCAAAACTATAGGTATCAGCCGATTCAAGAGATCAGCTATCGGTATTTAATATGATAAGCGAAACCAAGAGGCATCGAGTCCCGCTCTTTAGGAGAATAGAGGTGCATGTCAAGTACACATGAACGCCTTACTAACAAAAGTCTTAGGCGGACAGTCTTCACTTTACTTATTAAGTCTTCTAGGCGGTGTGTGAGAAAGTTCGGCTATTACCAATAGACATCGCAGCCCGGGAAGTAGTCATCGTGCTACATTGTTTATTCAAGGAAGCTACTTGGATACTTGCGACCTCTAGCAAAATCGACACGAGAGTGCTAGGAGTAGATGCGCCATATTATCTCTTACTGTGCTAAATCACCATTTTTTCAAGCGTAAAAAACACTTTGACAATTTAACGTTTGTGCACGGTGGTATGGGTGTAAATACATGCTATAGTTGGCTATATACCCATGATAGTACCCACACACACACGTTTTAAGAGCGTCAAAGCTCTAACTGGTGGTTTAGCACAGTAAGAGATATCGAGTAGATTCTCGAATACCTGAAGATGACCGTGACATGGCATGTTGTTTATACTTCCAATAAAAAAAAAGGCTACATTATGTTAGGAATCGAAAGCTGCCCGGCAGATACAGACTTAATTAGAGATTAGTTCTTGGTGTATACACAGATCCTGTTGAAAACAGACTGCGGTGTGATTGAGCTTGATTAATAGTACATCCGATGTACTGTACACGCATTAACTCACAAAGAGCTTTAGATGTCTGTCTTCTGGGTCACCTTTTGCTAGTGTATTCTCCAATTGCTTTTGCATTATTCCCGCTTTCAAGGCTAGAGCCTTTTCGCACCCCTTGAAAGTAAATTACAAGGGGGCCAGTTTTCAGTCCACAAACTACCTTATATAGTAAGATTATCGTCTTTACGATCGTCAGCCAATAGGGTTATTTTGCAAGTTCAAAAAATACTTAGCTTACCTCAGCTACTTAGGTATTTACAAAACTGTCTTCGATCGTCAGGAACCTAGGCTAGTATACCTAATACGTAAAGAATCACTGGGTCTCAAGGGTTTTAACGTAAAGTAAAGAAGTCCCATGTTCGCTACTTGACGCTAAGGCCCCCCGGGAAGTAATTCTCGGAGGTAAAGTCTTAGAATAGCTAGATTTACGAAAAAAAAAAACGCCGATTTAAGGGGGTGCAAAAAGGCTCTACTCTGCCCTAATCTAACACGGCATACTTTAATAGCCAAGGCGCGATTAAGTTCACGGGCCATTCTTCTCGCTAAACATCTAAGTGGGGTTCGCAACATCACCGAAAACTTGTCCTTCCCTTGCGTGACATCTCGGTTTTTTTTTTTTGTGAAAAGCAAAAAATCAAGTTCTGATCAGGCTGGGGCTCGATCCCAGGACCTTCTCGGTATTAGAGTTAACATTGTTAACGAGATGTGATAACCAACTACACCACCCGACCCAATGATTGGTTTAACAATCATGTGCTTGACTTGATTGGATGCCACAAGAGATTATATTCAAAAATATAAAATTTGGCTCGATTTCGCAGGTGGAATGGCTAAGTGGGTGGGTGCGGAGGAGCCGAAACTTCGAAAGCTAATCGTAGGAACCTAACCCTCTTTCCCACCCTCCCCAAAGAGGAAAAAAATATTTAATTAGTCGATCACGTACACATATAAAACGTAGAATTGTGGATAAAAATCCTTAGACGGTACCCGAGTTTTTGCGGGCGGGCCAATCACAAACAGCGACTAATTAAATATTCCTACCCTCTTTGGGGAGGGTGGGAAAGAGGGTTGGGTTCCTACGATTAGTACTTATTACTGTACGTAAGTGAAGTACGTGCAATCATTTATTCCGACGAGGCCAGAACGTGCATGACCTGGTGAGAAAGCGTTTCCCGACGAATGTCACAATTTTGAAATCATATAAGCAACATCATCAATTTCAATTGTCAAATACAGTCTATCTTCTTGAGTTGGGCTTGATAAAAGCGGTGGTCCAGGGAAAAGGCTCAATATATGCAGGAAGCTATGCCCGATTTGTGCTCGACCTCTGGATCTCGATTCTCGTGTCCTCGCTCCCGAGTCATGTCGAGCGGATATCAACTTCACTGCCGATAGTTGACTATAGACTGGAAAGCTTAAGAATCAAGGTTGAACCGGTTGAGTGAGCATGTACCGCGATGCATATGCAAGGTATTAGCTGACGTACGATAATATGAGCTTCTTTAACACTGTGGTAGGTATGGGTTGTAGCAGCATTGTTACATGAAGTGCCATCGATCAAAGCCTTACACCTTTTCCGCATAGTCGTAACTTGGTTCATTACGTTAGATTGGATTGAGGATTAGCTTCCCAAGCTGCTTGAATAACGGTCCGTGAGCCACGCTCAACATCATGCCTCTGGATGGTTGCTTTTACTGTAATCCCGACTACATGAAAAAGTTGAGAGGTCGCTCAATAATACTGAAGCCGCTTCAAACGACATGTCAAACAACCTAATCGCAAACAACCTAATCGCCAACACATTAAGAGAACCCATCGCAGAGGCCCATCGCAAAAAGCATGCATTTCCAACAAGATGAAAATTCACTTCGGCTTCATTACAATGATCAGTTCAGTGCTAGCATTGCAGGTACGGCGTCTATCGAAGAGGCGTTTGTTCACTATTGTATACTCGAGTCCTATTGGGATTGAACCGGGAGGTCTTTTTTGGAAGCTGAGGGCTAGTGACTCGACCCAAGTCGGCGCAAACGATAGTTCCTCGCCTTCGCCTCAGCCACACCGAAATTACCTCGTGGCACAAACATGTGGAGCAGACAATCCCCCCAGGGGTTCATCGTACTTCGAAGTATGTACGTAGTATTTCGTACAGGACTGTACAGAACAATAGCCGACCCAACTGTTGCAAAGATCCCCAACCTGCTTGCATTATTGTTACTGCCCATTTAGCTGCAACGGGTACCATTTATTCACAGTCCCAGTCCAAGTGACTATTCGGTGCATCGGTACAACTCACGAGTAGATTCGTCTCTTGTTTCCACCCGCGGTTCCTACGAAGTATTTGGTTGGTAGCTCGCTTAAAATCACTAGCAATTGTATTGCATAGAGTACTTACTTCGAAGTAAGTATTGTTAAAGGTAATGCCTTTTTTACTATAGTCACTCTCTGTTATCGCTCTTAGCCTCCTAGGATCATACCTATATATATATATATATAGGCTGTATAGGATAACCTAGATAATTAAGTAACTATACCTATTAAAACCTCGCTCTATATTTGTATATGTTAATAGGTTATAAGCCCGGAAGCTTCGAGATAATATAAGAAAGTTCTTAGGAGAAGTTAGTAGCTATAGAAGGCGTGTTTTTTATTAAATCTATTCCTTAATACTAAATCTATTCCTTAATACCCTAAAGGTAGGAAGTCTCTAAAAGGCTTAACCTAAAACGGGTATACTAAGTTAGTACTATAGCTACTATCCTTTATAGTGAAATGGCCTAGCTATAGAGTATAAAGAATAATAACGAGGATAAGACTTAGCGCCTTTAAAGAGAGGTTTATTTCACTATCGTATCTTTTCTCTACTACCTACTATAAGTTTAAGTAATTACTCTGAGGCCTCCCTATCTCTTTACTTAAGTAAGTGTTATAGGGATAGTAATTAGGGTCCTTCTACGTTCCGATTAGTGTGTTAGGTATAAAGCCTACTACTATATACGGGAACTACTCCTAAGATAATTTCTGATATATTATATAACGTGAAAATTATAAGTAAAATGTCTTATAGTGTTAACTCGCTATAAGGGGTATAGACTTAACTAAATATCTCTAGTAG
>QYAH01000156.1:0-85392 GCA_003988945.1 Chaetoscypha palmicola | reverse complement strand
AGAATCTCATTACATAGGCAACATCTGGCCAGAAGCAAACTTTGACGCCGCACCTAAGAAATACGCTGGTTTCTCTCATACGGCCTGGCAACCACTACTTACCTCTTTCATCACAGCATTCAAAAGTGATGCACCTATGAAGACTCCTGAAGGAGTGGAAGCAGTAGGTGCAATGTGGTATAACTCCATCCTTACCACCGCGGCGTGTCCTGAAGTTAAACCATCCGGATTTGAGAAGGCGAAGGATCAAGTGAATTGGGCGATTATGTTACCACTTGGTAGCTCGGGATGGTCTGTTGAAGTCTTTAGTGGCGGCGGCAGTCTAGGTAGAACGGAGTTAAATGGGGGTTTGAATTATGGGGCCATGGAAGGAATTAATGCAGGGGAACAGAGGATGGTGGCTAGAGATGGGGAGGGGGTTGTGAAGATGATGGCAGCAGATACGGCGCTGAATGTCGACGGTGGGTGTCCAGCTGGTATTTATAATTTGTGTCCGATGGTCGTTGGCTTGGGAGTCGCAAATTTGTATGGGGATTGATAAAGTATTGTTCTTGTGTAAGAGTTAATCTGAAGTAATGCTAGCTATCGATCTCTAATATATAGACATCATTGTGCAGCGTTTATTCATAGTAATGCTTCGTACTTTTTCCCAGGACTAACTACGGAGTACTTCGACCACAACTCAAACAAACCACCACAGACAGAATCATCTCACTCGTTCCTTCCTCCCTCGGCACCCTTCCCATAACCGATCCTCTGAAGTTTGGTTTGTTGCACATCGATCAAGCATGCATTAGCTCCCGCCCCAGATATACTCCACCGTCCCTTCCCTTTCTACCCTCCTCTCCACAATTCACAACCAGACTCACAAATCAAAGTACTTCCTAGACCAATAACATCTCAACTCACGTCTGTTTGTTGCAATTCGCAACAACGTGCATTAGTCTCCCGCCGTTCGGCTATTCCTCATGACGCCTTGCCTTTTCGCCTATTTCCCCTCCCACGACCCACATTCTTAACCAGATATTACAACTGTTCAAGATTCGAGATCGAGATTTTCCAGACGTCTTTTTGTTTGTTGCATTTCGCAGCAACGTGCATAAGCTCGTCTTGGCAACTTTTCCGGTACATCTAAAAATCCAGATGCGGAGACGGACATGTGGTGAGTTGTGAGAGAATTGAGAATGCCTTCCTTTTCAACCCCGTCTTCGCCATATACACGACCACTTGTCAATGTCGGAATGTATTAGAACCTCTCCACTTCAACACTTCGCATACTCCTGCAAGTCTGCTCGATAAAAATGCTATTCAATGACGTCCTCAATCATGAGGCCCACTTCGGTACCTTTATCAAGATATGCTATCTTTCTTGGTACTCACACTTATCCTAGAAGAGTCTCTGTTGCACCTCGCAGTCAGGTACCCTCGTACTTAACACTCCTCCCCGATTAAGCACATACCTGCCCTATCTCCAAACAGCTTTTAATCGAGGAACCGTGTGCTAAGTCAGAGTTTCGCGGAATGATGGTAAACTAATGGTACAGAACGTATAACTGAAATTAGAATTGCAGACAAATGCGTCTGAGCAGAATGCAGTGAAACAATGCCCAATAGCAATAAGTGCTCATAAAACATGACATTCTCTGCTCCGAACCGTGAGATTCTCACTTCATCTGTTCCAGCTACGGGGAAGGCGACAAGGCGTGCTCCACTTCAAGAGGGGAAGTGTTGCTCCACTTTCTCCCTTTCGTTAAGCGAGCCATAATACACCCGCGGCTATTGCTTTCAACCACCATTCCTACTAGTATTTCTGAGCAACTTTTGTTGCATTTCGCAACGGGACATCGATCCGATAGTCTTGGACTTTTAGAAAAGAGATGATTAGGTCATCATCTAGTGCCATTACTTGCTCAAATCCACTGCGTCTGGGCTCGGCTCTCCCGATATAGCTTCTTCAACATAGATTTGTTGCACTTCGAATGTTAGATAAGGTTCAGAAGCGCAACACCAGTATTGTCACTAGCTAAATAGAGGATTCATATCTTAAGCTACGCTTCGGTTTACTCAGTTCCACCTTTCCTCTGCTTCGACTCTCCCGATGAAGCCTATGTATTGTGGGTTTGTTGCATTTCGAATGTTAGATAAGGTTCAAAAGCGCAATAATCGTGTCACCAGCTATCCAAGAGTCCATATATCAAACACAAAGAAATTGCACTAATCCGAGACGGGATTCTGTCGCAAATCGAAGGTTACACAGCGTCTAGGCTCAGTGCTGGTCTCGACACTAGGTCACCAACTGTCTCCCTTTAGAAAGCTGGAGTTCGGCATAGTTCGGGAAGAGACAACACCCGCTCGAGGGGGTCTTTGTCATCTCGGTTTTGTTGTAATGAAGCCGACCAGCAGCCGGGCGGCGTCCCTGTTCGGATAACACAGATGATTCTGTTGCGGGATTTCAGTGGAGCCAGAGTACAGTCATGCTCCAAACGGCAAGTCATGTGAGGTAATTATTTTAAGACTCTGTTAACCTTGACTGGGATTACGGTCATCATTGCATTTTTGTGTGTTAAGAAGGTAGAGAGTGACATTCTGTTTCCAAGTCCTACGCTTTACAGCTCAAGATCCATCCACTGCATTAATTCCAGTCTCGAAGTCGTTTACTCTCTTAAAGCAGGCCTGGAATCGCGGACTTTGCCTAATCTCCAGTCCCAAATCTCTTGTTTGTATGACATCTGACAGAGGCCACACTTCATGTTGACACTATACACATCGACGATTCTACACTTCCCACTTGATCTTTTGGATCTTGCGAAGTGACTGTTACACTCTGTAACGCTCGAGGCTATATCCTTATATATATGTATATGTATTATCGATCCTTGGTCGACGGAGCAGCATAACACTCATCAAGCTCCGTGTTCTTGAAACTTTCCTTGATTTGGACCACACCTATCACAGGACCTCCCGATCTTTAGCGATTTAAACCATAGCTATTCCTCAGTTCGTGAAACCTTGTGGAAAGATGGCTACGTCCAACGAGGTGAGAAGACAGTGACCTCTAGCTCGAGTGTACCACGACTGTCCGCAATCCCTGCTCAATAAACAATGTTGTTAAAGCCTTCTGGTCTAGTGATCTCAAGAGTATGGAATTGAAGGAAAAGATAGACAATGCAAGGGGGACAACTAACCCTCAAGCACGTCCTGGTCTTCCCCATCACAACTTGGTAGTCCTACCACGTAGCGCGAGATGATCCCAATTCTATCTTCGTCACTCGTATACCATAGCACTGTGGAAGGAGAAAAGAATAATAAGTACATCAAACCGCAAAGATACTTAGGTGTACTTTGAATTACTCAACACAATAACATTCCAACCAAAGCCCACATACCGCCAAAATTCCAGGAACCACCCCCCTCATCATTTCATACGTGAGGCTTCAAGCTCACAACACTGCAATGGCGCAACACCCCACCCCTTCCCCTTCCCCTTCCCCTTCCCCTCCTCACTACCGGTACGCGCTCAAGTCCAGACCCTCCCCATCCCTTGCACTCCACCCCCTTCATCCTCTAGTCAAAAACTTTGTAGCACATCGCACAACAATGTCATGTTATCCTCATGGGAATCTCTCAACAACCATGGAGAAATTGTATGTGGTCTACGGAGTCGAGAACGTGCAGAATTCCAAATCTAGACGCTAGGCTCGCGATCGGCGGCGTTTGCCGTTAGTGTGCGTTCATCGAGTTAGTTGCGCCTCCTTCACGCGCTACTAGTAGCCGACATACACGATTCTGAGATTGTCTCGAGTCATTTTAATATATGTTAGCACTGTTCCTTGTCTCTATATGCGTACTCAGGCTCGTTCCTCTCTATTGCTGTGGAATACCATTCCAAACTCGTTGGAGAGAATGTTCGTTTAGCCCTAGCTAAAGGTCACAATTTGATAATAATAAACATATTACCAGCTCTCAGTTGGAGATCTGACGCAGGATGGTTACGCGACGATACATCAGTATTAGGATCTTCAAAGTCTCACTAGTATTAGTAGGAAAAATACTAGCACGAATCAATAAGCGAGAAATACACTGATCTGATAAACGCGAGTTTGAATAAATTTTAAAAATTATCATATTTTCGTAAAAGATCCCCTGGTGCTAATTATTCAAATCCGCAAACAAGGTAGGATAGGTTGACACACTCACATACACCAAGCGCCGACCGAGGAATTATCTCATCCAATGCGATTAATGCGATCGAGGCTATGCTTCTCATCCCCATGTCTCCGTGATATCTACGTCCTCCCGTGATTCTTTTCCAATCCTGACATTCACCATCGTGCGTAGTTGCAGCTAACGAATTAGCACCGCATGAACACTTGTGTTATGGAGAGATAGGAGTAGCAGTAGCATCCTCCACTGCATCAGCGACGGTACTCGATCTTTCCTTCGAATCAGCTTTCTTCGGTGTGCTGTCTGCCCATTGAGTCGACTCCTCGGCTACGATCGCATCGGGTTTCACCTTTGGCAATTCTGGAGAAGACGCCGCTTTCTTCGTTTCTATTGGAGAGTCCAGTTCTTCGTGGAATCTCGTTGGGTGCTCTTTAGGATGTTCTGTCTTACTTGGTGACAAAACCTTCTTCACATCATGCCCATTCGCACCCGTAGTTTCAGCGTCGAAAATACTCTCCTGGTAGCTTTCCTGAGTCCTGGGTCGATCATCGACCTTCGCTATTGGTATAGTCGACTCTGCCAATTTCTCATTCCTCGTGGAGTTTGGTGGAGACGGATAATTCTCCTTCATGTTGTGTTGTTTTGGTTGCGCTGCTGGGGTTTTCGCACTAGCCCATCCGGCTTTCTTTTCACCCATCCATGTACCCCAGCTCCCTAGATAAGCACCTGCCTTGCTTCCAACACTTTGAACACTCTTCTTTGCCCCATTGAGATCTGGCGCCGCAAAACCAGGACTTGGAAGGGGCGTGCCATTCTTCTCGGCCTCCCGTTTCGCCGCTTCGTGCTTTACTCTCTGGCTCTCTTTGTATGCTTCCATATCTGCGTATATTCTATTGAAAACCGTGCTGGCCTTTTCTTTTCCAGCAGCAAAATTTCGGCCTAGAACTTCTTTGCCAACTGTAAATCTCTCGTCCAGATGGAACTCCTTGACCTGCTCGGCAATGCGGCGCTGCACATCATCGATTGTGAGACCACCCGCGCAAGGGTGCTTAGGTGGTACTATATCGAACAGATGAGAATCGGTATTCCTCTCCCAAATTCGATAATTCTCGCTTCTCGTCCATGCCTCGATCCAATCATGACCAAAATCTAGTGCGGGATCGCCTTCGACATTCGGTAGCATGGCTCGTGGGTTGTGTGCATGATGGGTGAGATAGTTGTGGCATTTCACAGAAGAAATGAGAGAAAGGAGATATTCTTCGAATTGAAGTCGGATAAACTCTTCGGAGCCAACGTACCCCATTGTCTTCGGCCGACCGGGATTGGCGTCATCCCAGGTTTCATTCACGGACTGAGTGATGAAGTCTATCCACCGACGATCGGCTGCAGAAAGTGTAAGCGCCGATCTGAGGGAGCTTGAAGTTATGTTAATCGTCGTCTCATCGAGGTTGATAAGGATGTCGCTATATCGATCTTTTTGTTGTAAAAGTAAGGAATTGGTGGAGCCAACAATATATGATTTGGTGCCGTAGTCTGCCAGAATGTCGAGCTGTTGTAAAGGCGTATATGGACCAAAGAGGCTTCCCTGACAATTAATTAGCCGAAGATACCCAGGAACAACCTCTATATTTATATACACACCTTTCCAAAGATCTGAAGTGGCAAGCCCATATAAGACAATAGGGAACTCCTGTCGCTAGTCTTAAGACTTGTCGGCTTGACCAAGTGCTTTTCGTAATTATCTAATTCTGGATCGGCGCAATCCTGAAGATTTCGTATCAGACCTGGTATTAATGATATGAGTGAAAATTGCATCATGCAGAGCCGTTCGCAGCGAGAACCAAAAAAGAGCATCTGTGCACATAGTCAGCTCTTCCATTGATCGATACCCTAAGTGAGGAATTAGGCCTACCTTTGGCTGCAGCAAGCAGCATTTGAACAGCACCAACGTCTGCCATTTAAATTCCCTAACCAACTCCCTCAAGCTCATACCCAAATACTCCTCTCGATCTTCCTCTGCCAGCCCGACACCTCTCTCTTTCTCATCTTGTAAACTTTCCTGAAACCGCTTCAAGATTTCGGTATCCGTAAATTCTCTCTGGGCAAACCAAGCGGTTGTGACCACGCTCAATCGCTCTCTGAGCATACCGAAGAATTGAGGCGAGTCAGCTATTACCACCACAGCCTTCTGGACTGTAGAGCGGGTAACGTCGGCTGGTCGATTGATCAGAGCGGCTGCATCCATTTGCCTTGTACAAGAGATACCGAAAAGGGAGGTTGCAGGAACATTGTCGCGCGCCGGACGGAGGAGGGTGAAGTAGGAGAAATCTTCTGACGATCTGTAAATCTGAGCGTCAGGCTAGTTCATGGCATTCGAGTCCGCGGCAAGGTCTATATACTCACGCATGTGCCCCATCGCTCAATGCCATGAAAGGCAGAAGAGGCCAGTCGTGGTCGAGTGCTGGATCAACTTCTTCGTCTACACCGAACCAATTCTCTACTTCTGGACCTCTATGTTTCCTCTCGTCAGCCTGTCTCTTGAACTCAATTGTGGCCAGCAATGCACGCTCTGGGAATCTCACCTCGCATGGTGGAAGTCAACAACCGTAACCAGAGGAGTAAACCCATTCTTGCCCGTCGCCGGCGCATCAGAAATTGGTTCTTTGGTATCCATCTTGCCCAGCCTGGAGTATGTGCAGAATTATTGTTGCCAGACCAATTCCAGTCCCCAATAGCCGGCTGCCAGTCCTTTTCTTGCCTCAAAGTATACCCTCGCTCGTATGCACTCTTGCTCAACGCATTGTGTCCCCTATTGTATGACCGGAAGATCCACGGAAGGTCGTCGGTTCTCGAGTCTTTGTACGCCCGCCGAGTCTTCGTGCTGCCTCTGCCTTTGCCTCCTTTGCCTAGGATCAGGGAGGATGGAGGGGCGAGGGCGAAGCAAGAACACGGTTCTGCTTGTGGGAGGCTGCAGAGGAGAACCAAGTATTCGGTCGATTCGATCTGGTTGGGAGATGCGAAGATTCAGATGCGCAGGATGGGAAAATGTTGGATGAATGGTTGATCTATCTGACCGCTCAGTGTTCTTTCTCACACATGTATCGTGGTTCCGCTGCAGCAATAAATCTGCATGGCCAGCGAATGCTACTGATGAATGTGAGCAATCAGCGCGTGGACCGGGATTCGCGATAGCCCAGTTCCGCGGCCGCCCATTGGATTTCACGATCCGAGAATAGGTATCAGTCACGTGTTTGTATATCACCCAGCGCATCCTTCTCTTACCCGCCGAGTCGTGTTTTTCTGCACGTCAATATCGACAACGTGGGTTGATAGGATGGTGCCCTGCAGAGGATGTTGAGCTGGCATCATATTTCCCGAGAGCCAGGCGGTGTCGTCGAGTCGATCGTGTGGAGACAACGGTTTTGCTCATGGCGGTGCAGCTCCTTCAGGCAGGTGTTTTGTCAGATTACGGGATAATGGCTCATTATCTGCAGCGGATGCTACATCTTTAAGTGGCCGTACGGCGAGATCTGATCGGGGAACATCTGATTGATCGAAGTCCTGGAGCTGCATGGAATAAGGGCCAGCTTATGGGAGGGCGAATCTCACGGTCCGGCCCTCAATGCAGCCGGTCCCAAAAGCAGAGGGGACGAGTGCATTGTACAGTTCATCAATACTACATTGACATGATTCGATGGAATTATTTCTGTAAGGATCCAATCAATATGTTGCGCTGTTCTTACTCCTGATTCTAGTCGGCATACTCTAGCATTGCGTACAGTACACCTTCTTTCTTATGCCACCATTCCTAAGAACGTGTTGTATGTCTCTGTACAGTTTCCGATGTCCGCCTAAAGTGTTTCCAAATTTTCAATTGAGCTTTGGCCCCTGTCTGTCATCAAAGCAACCGTTAGCCTCCTAAGTTAAGCTTTCATCTGATCATCCTCGGGACGACTAAAAGATTACCAAAGTACTTTTCTAGAAACCATCTTAAATATCATACCCAGCACACAAGTGTCATCTGAGTGCTCAAAAACGAACCAGAAGCAAAGGCCTAGACGTGTCACTCCAACGAGCCTCGATTCTTAATTTGGCGAGCTCAGGACCAGGTTTTCCCCTATAGTCATACAACGATCAATAAACGAACACGCCAAGGGACTCGGTGCTTAGTAACCACAGTAACCACTGGACTGAATTGAAATCTCCAGGCGTCCTTGACTCCGCATTCTAGTAATTCTTTTGGGGTTCTTAGATTGTTGGTCTGTTGGCCAATTGCAGCAGGTCGCACTGACTGCTAGGAGCGTAGAGGATATACTCACCACATCTAACATCCTATCGATAGTTGCTATGTATTCACTAGCCTGCTTGAACATACGATTATCAGCTGGACAGTCTTTACTACGACTACTGAATACGTCTCCAGTCTGGAGACAATATTGTCGAGGTCACGTGGCTGCAACCAAACCAATAGGTATGGAAGTATTAGTAGAAGCCATGCTACAAAGCATTCGACCGGGCAGTGATTCCGGCATCTACGTTAGGAAGAGATAAGTTGCTATACCAAAGTCCGCGTAAGGAGAATACAGATGTGGGCTTGAATCACTGAGCTGCTTATATATTCAACATACTTCCAGTAGAATATTTTCTCCATTGCTAAATGAAACGTATCGTAACTTCCTCTTTCCTTTCCACAATACTATATTTTTGACGTCCTGAAGAGTGGTATCCAGGTCACACTGTTGGTAAATTAAGCAGACTACCACCAATCAAGAAATAAACACCTAGAAAATGGATTATTTTATACGCCAGCACTCCCAATCCTAGGAAAGAGGAAAGACCTGTCTTCCATCGCCGAGCAGCAAAACCCCATCGCCTCTAGATAGGTAATATCGAAGGAAAAGACAAATATCAAGTCTTAAGCCTATAGACACACAGAGATAGTAACGAGAAACTCGACTGAGGTGAGAATTGATATTAGGAAATCAACAATCAATGAACATGAAAAATATCCATCTCGGCATGACACAAATCAAACAATGGTGCCGGGAATAAAAGAGTATTGATGAGGCGGCAGACTCCCAGTGTCTATATTGTTAGTGTTGCAAGAGCCGCTCTGCTGTCGTGATATCGCCATGACTTAACGAGAATAGCCATTTCTGAAGTTGCATCTGCGAGTTGCTCTGGTCATCTAACGCAGAAGCCGATGTAGCCATAGACCTGTGATCGTCTCCGCCATTACAGAAGATGTATGCGTGGTCAACAATAGGAGAGTGGACGCGGATGTATTCTGGTTGTAGCATGTTGCTAGATATGTGAGCTTTCTGAGCTGTTGAAAGTCTATTACTCGGAAGTACTTCATCTTCCTCAATATCGATGAATGCCTCGATTGCCCTTGGATAGAAGAAAAGTGTAGGTGGCTGGCGAAGCATGTCGAAGAACTCTGAACCAGATGATGGCATCTCGACACTAGTGAGTGTAGTGGTACTTGATGACATGTCGTTGGACAGATGTCCGACATCATTACGACCCGACTCATCCCACAAAGACTGCGAAAGAACATATTTCTCGGAGACTTCACCGTCCTCGCTGCCCTCTTGAGACTCAATTGCGAGTATGCTTGAGGGCTGCCCCTTCTCCATTTGGAAAGCTGGATATATCTCGCTTGCTCCATAGTTGCTAGGGTTGAAGTCATTGAATTCGCCAGCGATTCGATTCATTTCTTTACAAGATGAATGCAGTGAGCATGTGAGGTGCGTTCCGTTATGAGAGAGGAGACACTCGAAGTTTGGCAGCATGGTGCCTAGAATATTTGGTCCGTACTTAGGTCCAAAGCTGGAAATGTTAGCCACGGAACGTAATCGACTAGCACTATGCAGAAGACCTACTCATTTGAAACCACCTTCGGATTGCTAGGAGACGGCTTTATGCTCATCTTGACATCAGCTAGGCACTTGGAAGAACAAGTGTATAAGTTAGAACTCGGAAGTGCTTCAAAGAGGTTGTTTGTGACTAGACGCTTCGAATTGCCGTGCAGTGTCAGGATTTAGCAGGAGAGGACTGTTAAAAACAGTACGACACTCGGGAAGACTGCAACGTTTTATAAGTTCGGGGGCAGTCCCATCTGCTGCGATTTCGACATGGTAATGGGCGAAGCAATGATTGGCATACATGTCAGGCAATTGGTTCGTGCAGTTGCGACCCATCGATATCCGTAAATCTTCGAAAATTTATGCTACCATTGTTCTCTAACTAGAGCGCTGGGTCCTATGTAACCTTCCGAGTCCCACAATTTGCCTTCTCTATATAAGGCAAATGCGGACTGCATAGAGTCGCAGCCAAGCGAGCCTCTCAAAATCGTTGTCTACCGGCAGCCCCTGAAAGTGGGCCGAGCCGGTTTAGCTGACCGTGATCTGGTTGATAGTTGGCAACTGGTTTGCGCCGTTGCGAACCATTTCCCCATCAACGCGGACAAGATTTGGCGTCAACTTGCTTCAGTGATCGGCGGGATTATCTTTTTGACGTTCATGTTACCGGTAAGTACGACTGAAATACCAAGTCCTCGGGATTTGTGACAATCCTACGGTTCGCAACTTTGCGAACCATTTTCAAGTGGGAAAATTCCACGTTTGCTATCCCCCAACCACCAAAAATTGAGATCCCATAGTTGAAGCGCAGCCGCGTCAAACCAACGGCATACTTGCGATCTGAATACGATCGCGCGGCAGATAATTTGCAAAATAACAAAGTCGCATAACAATTGATAATGTGCACTAGTTACATACCGTAAATGCGCTCGATGTCTAAGTACTAGAACCGTTATCGCCGAGCTGGTTAGACGCAAAATGATGAGTATGTGAGAAGAGCGAAATATTTCCATGCTGAAATTTGTCCGGGCACGTAGGCAGAACTACCAAATCGCCTGTTGTGACGTGGACTGACGATATTGTGTTAGCAATCGCCTAGGACTCAGGCGCAAGGAGGCGATTTCGCTGACAGACTATGATTATATGCCGACTTCTTATATAAATTTGCTGTAAAAATTCCCAACTGTGAGGTTTGCACGCGAGGCCAAATATTGGCTCAATCGTTTGCCTCGCGCCTTGTTCTCAAAACTGGGCCGAGCGACGTCTTGACTGGCCGTTGGTCTTGTCATCTGCGCATCAGACGAGGATTTTGGCCAGCCGATTCGCAATCTTCGTGGAATTTTTTAGCCTTACAGCGTGGTTGACTCTTCGTGCCACGAGACAGCTGCTAGTTGGTGGCTATCTTGCGACGGCTCTCCGATCGTAAGTTTGGTGGAAGCGTGTGCTCCTATGTTGCCCGGCACGTATCTATGAGCGAGCAAATCGACCTCTTGTTCATTCATTTGGCTGTCCAGGCGCATATGCCTCAGAAAGTTGTCTTTAGACCTTGCGTACTGGAATTCCAGAGTTATTGTTTGATCGAGGAAAGTATGAATAATCACGGCTCGGAATTATATTCCCCCGGATCGCCAATAACTTCTGAGACATCATCAGACGACCGCAACGACATCAACCTTGAATCAAGACCTCGTGAGCACGACTGGGCTATCCTGCTTCCTTAATCGACTTCATCCTCATCTTGTTTGCGCGTACGTGGCAAGTCTTCTATCAACCGACCACCTCAAGCAACGATTTTGACGCAATGGACTTGGACACCCTCCCAAGCGAAAAAAAACCTTGTTTCTCCATGCGTCGAGATCAGACAAATTCAATCAGAAGAAGGTTCACTGCAGTCTCTCCGGAAGAAAGAAGTTTAGCAGAAGGGTTCTGTACTCTGTGAACTAAGTTGATTGTACTGGAAGCTTTCGCAAGGAAGTGATCAAATAGTTACCCTGCGGATCTTCATCCAGCGAGCTCACGATGTACTTCGTCATGGATTATCCAGCTCGTGTGGTGCTTGTTTGTCTTACAAGCTATCTGGTGTATTCCTGTTATGTCAATCGCTTAATTCACGTGTCGCGATATCCGAAAACACACTCTTGCTCTTTCGAAGACCTCACACTTGTCGATGCAAGTATTAGCGATCCAACAGGCGTCGTGTCATCTTTACCATTCGGAACTCCTAGACCATTCGCAATGATCGCTTCCCCGCACGCTGCACTCAAATCGACTATATCAGTAATTTGCTTCTTATGGAGAAGCTTAGTTGAAGTGACTCCTACATTTGAAACGATTTACCTGCCATCCTATTATTCAGACCTCATCTTGCAATCAATATTATCCCTACTCACTGCTTCGCTCTTGCTACTGCCTGAAGCTGTTCATACTATTTTACTTCCTATCAGGGGCCGTCAACCCATAATTGATCTTGGATATTCACAATACCAGGGATCGACATTAAGCTCCGGAGTCAATGAGTTTTTAGGTATGCGCTTCGCGGCTCCACCTATTGGAGACTTAAGATTTAGAGCTCCTCGGCTCCCATCAGTAACATTGGGCATACAAAGAGCATCACAGGTAGCAAGCAATATCTTCGCATCGTTAGAATTAGGCTAAATACACCGTACCAGTTCCGGCCAACTTGTCTTTCCACAGGCGGAGCTGCTGATACTCCAAACCAGTCTGAAGATTGCTTGTTCATCAATGTATGGGGCCCTGCAAGGACTGCAGGTACGCCACCCAAAGTCAAACTCCCTGTCTGGGTGTACATTCAAGGTGGAGGCTATACCAGCAATGCCAATCCTAATTATAATGGGACTACCGTAATCAACACATCTGGAAACAACATCGTCTACGTTAATTTCAATTATAGAGTTGGATCATGGGGATTTCTGGCCAGCGAGAATGTCCGTGAGAACGGGGATCTTAATGCAGGATTACTTGACCAACGAATGGCTCTCAACTGGGTGAAGGAACATATTGGGAAGGTGTGTCTGGACTTCCGATGATCGGGTCTCGCTAATAGAAGTGCTAAAAGTTTGGCGGTGATCCGGACCATGTTGTACTCCATGGGGCCTCTGCTGGAGCTGGATCTGTCGCGCTTCAGATGGCAGCTTAGTAAGACTCAAAATTAGCCATTCAAATCTGGCCGACTGACATAGTACAGTGGTGGCCGTAACGACCGTTTATTCGTCGGCGCTGTTGGCCAATCTATTTTCTTTCCTACGATGCCCCTGGTATCTGATCTCGAGTGGCAGTACGAAAGATATGTTACTGCAATTGGCTGCTCAGAATCGTCTGATAAGATAAGATGCGTCAGATCAAAGGATACTGTCACGCTTCAAGCGGCAAATATTGCCAGTCCTTACCCGGGAAACCCCTACGCTCCCTTGTTTTATTGGACCCCAACCGTTGACGGAGATTTCCTCCGGGATTCGCCATATACCCTTTTCGCGGAAGGAAAATTCATCAATGTGCCTTTGTTAGTAGGAGGTATGTAACATCTTCATGCTCCTTGAATAAACTGACACACTCGTCGTGCAAGGTGACACAGATGAAGGCTCATATTTTGCAGTGAATGCTGCTACTCCCAGTGACATCGCAAATTTCTTCAAGCAAAACTATCCATCGTTAACGCACAACGATACTTCCACGATTACCAATATGTATCCTCAAATGGATCCGTTGCCAAAACATGAAATATACTTCCCTTCTGCTTCTGCCGCATATGGGGAAGCTACGTTCACTTGCCCTGGCAACTTCATTTCAGGGCAATCTTCTACGCTCACCAGAAACACGGTGTGGAACTATCGTTACAATGTGCTAGACACGAGTTTCATCGAGAACGGATATGGAGTACCACACACGTTTGAGACAACCGCAATATTCGGCCTTGATGGTGCACCTACCGGTCTCGACTCAAGCTATCGGACGTACAATTCTAAGATCATACCGGTAGTAATGAACTACTACATTAGCTTCGTGAGAACTCTCAATCCCAACACTCTGAAACACTCGACGGCTCCTATCTGGGACCACTTTGGCCAAGCAGAGAATCGCGGCAGTCGACTTGTCATCCAGACCGGAGCAACTCACATGGAAGTTTTGCCATCAGAGCAGGCGTCAAGATGTCGAACTTGGAGAACGTTATCAGCTGCTATGGGGCAGTGATCATGGCGACATAGGTCGAGTGATCATCGGAGCGAAACTGCAAACATTTTATCCATAAGTCTATTCCATAAGTCTATTTCAATCCCAAACGCCAGAACTCTAGTGTACTCCACCAGCCAGAAGTTTTCCTTAATTTGCCCATTTTCTGTACTCATATAACCTTGTTGTGAGCTTTCAGCATCACTGCCCCTGCCACTTTGACTTTTCGAGGATTTCAGTATATGTCAGCTCCTCGCGTGAGGTCTCTTCAACCCATCGTTCCAATTGCGATTTTTCTGCTCTCTCTTTGGATTTTGGATTTTGGTGCTTGGCGTGACCTCGCTTTGAAGTATTTCTAGATTTCTCCGGGTTCCTACATTGGTTTCAATTAGTCGACGTTTTCTCAGAAGTCATGCTGGTAAAGCGCCAGATTATTCACCTTGTTTTCTCTATATCCTTGTTATCCATGTCTTTTTGCGAATTCTCTCGACTTGGCATTGTTTCCTAGTTGCGGCTCGATGTACAGTGCGAGTGAGCTAGTGACACTTTGTTTGAATTCGGGGTTTGTTGAGATTCGGAATCTGTGGAGCATGTCTGATAAGCCAGGTTCCAACATGTATCTTGCCAGGCTTTATATGAAAAGTACTAGTTGTACCACCCGAAGAGTTCTTCGGCATGAGGATCAGTTGTTTGGCATATGATATCCCGACGCTGGCCACTGCAGCAACAATAATCGAATATGGACGAACTGTGCGTCGAAGATCGATTGTGTTACATGTCCATTTCCGTCTCATTGCTCGCCGTCCCCTCAAAACAGACGCCGATTATGTCTTGTTGGCCAACTGTTCACGCGCCCTCTTGCATCGAGAAAGCCCATTGATAATGTGCTCTCCTTCGGAGTCCTTCCGAGAATGGTACATCTGCACTTAATCGGCCCATAATGACCAATAGCACGACTTGAAAGCTTAGCCGAACAATTACAAACTCGCAGAATCCTGATAGTCAAGTCGGTCAAGTAAGTCGATGCGAGCCCGCTTTCAGTCCTATGATCACTTTCCCACCAAATATGCCCTCAACTTCAAATATCGAGCATCCGCATCCCTGAAAGGTTTACCCCTTTCGGTCGCGCGTATGCACTGCGCAATGATAAGCGCAGGGCAGCCACACAGCCGAATCTGTATGCGCTAAGACGTGCTTGCAGCATATCAACTTTCACGGCATCCTGCGCGTATCAATGCATTCAGGGTCGCGCTTCAAGGCGGCTATTGGGTTTGTTATCTCAGCTGATTGTTTTTCATTGGGCAGAAGCGCCTCAAGTCAGCCAACATTTGTTGCAACTCTGATTTGCCTTACTTTCTGTATGGTCAGCCGCCAGGCAGACGTTGCCTTCCACTTGGCCTGGCAGGATTAAGCGCAGAGCGTCGCCGAACGGGTGTTTGCTCTTATGTGAGCAGTATACCAACAGACACATACGCACCAACAAGTGTTGCCGAGATTTCAGGACCTCGGGATTTAATCTCCAAAAGTATCTATCACGTGATTGGCCTCGATGAGGGTCTCATGCTGGTCGACTCTGACACCCAGCAGAAACCTGAAAGGCTCACTATAGCTCTTGTGAAATCAGGCTGTCTATAGATCTCCCACGTCCCAGCTGCGTTATTGAAGATCGACACTCGTTGCATAATGTCCACGGCACTGCCCATGCCTAGCCGCTGTCGACCTGCTTTTCAGTTTCAAATCAATAGTATTCACGCGAACATGCTTGCTAGGAATGACTATATTTACCACTGTTCAATCAAGTTCTGGTTCCGACTTTAATACTGTTTCGTTTCCGCAAGAGCTATTCTCAACTGGCCATCGCATCCAATTAGCCTCCTGACTACCTGAGACACATTACTATATTGGCACAAGCCTCGAGCAAACCCCCATTTGACACACCACCACTCATATCCTATCGTTCTTGGAACTTTTTCCAAAACCGTTAGCCAGGATATAGCGGCGAACTCCGATACAGCTACTTCGTTCGACGCCGAACATGTATCCTAGGTGCTCAAGGAGACACTAGGCCCGAGGCAAAACAAATTCGATGTGCTCAACGCGCATTCCAAGTAACAGCAAAGCTTACATTATATAATTTTGAAGGAGATCTGATGGCCAAAAAGGGACCAGAGAGCGGTATTTGTCCCCAAGAGCCAAGTGATAGTGTCACGAGCAACAACGTCGAATTGTTGCAGTCGGTCACAAATATATGGCTTCTGGACTGTGCATATGAATATGCGTATGCCTCTTTCGCATTCTCAACAGAGTCGATTCATGCGTTGGTCGACACCACATCGCTTAAAAGCATCCTAAAAGCTTCAGCCCCTGTATCTTGATCATTGATTCCACTCAGCCTAGAGTGATACATACCTTCTGAAAGCACGGGAACGCCACTGGTTATATATTTCCTTTTTTTGAACCCTTAAGACTATTCGACTTGTCGAGACCATCCATAGAACTGAGCAGAGTTCTCCATTGCCAAATGAGAATGGCGGCAGGCGAATGCCGGATGACATGGATATACGTGTTGGCTCCTACCTTCAGTCTAGTGTGCCGGATGCCAATGATTTGTACCACACTTTCTCGGGGCGAAGATCTCGCAGCTTGTCAGATGTGAAATTTCGGGAACCTGCATGAACAGCTAATCATGTGACGAATTGGGAGTCGTTCTGGGCTGCAGGCAAATTACCCAATCCGCTTGAGCTGCAGAGATGATAACAGGAACGTGTGGCGGAATTGGTGCTTCCTGTTCTTTGTGTTTCTTTACTTCATACGTGTGTCACACAGATCGTGGCTTGGCGATGGTACCCAGGCCGTCCTCTTGGGCATCAATGCAGTGCAGGTGCTTCGGTACATTTGTCTGCATTTCCATCATACTGCAGTTCCCCACAGCCTCATTTGTATCCTGCTCGTACATGGGACATCTCTGTCTGAAGCCAGCGTCGCAAGTCGACGCGGAGTTCAAAGTTTGGTAACCTCTCCCTTATAGGCAGCAGTTGTGCCCATTTCTAGATATAACACAGGATACCTAATCTGGTTGTCCTGATCCACGATACACAGCGTCTCTTGATGGCTGACATAAACAACATGACAGCCTCAATAACGACCAATGTGACAGCATATGAAATCACTCTACGGTGAAGTGCTATCTGCTGTGACGAATTCCGCCACGGGATGGTTGCGCTGCATCTGAACAGGATAGAAAGCTTACAGCTCATTTGATGGGGAAGAATATTGTCAGGAAAGGGTTTGTGCTACGCCTCCTCTCACAACAATGTCCCTATCTCGCGTGAGGCTCGGCCGAGGGTTACACTGAATGGGCACCGTCTGTTAGGTGACACGATCCTCAGAGGAATGCAGTAAGTGCGCAACACGACATGTGCACTTTGATAATGGCTCCATATTATCAATGGATACCGGCAAATGCGGAGGAATACCTGTGCTCTGCATATACTAGAGATCTCAGAGTTCTATTGGGGTCTCAGTATCTGAACTTGAAAGCTGCTGGATTGGTCTAAGCACAGAGACTACTTAGGTGTCGGGAACGACCTCTATTCGTCTCGGGTAGAACTAGCTACATGCTAGGAAATGTCTTTCATTACGTCTTGAAAATTACCAACGTGCAAAGACAACACCTCCGAGCTGTACCGAAAGTAATTGGTTCCCTCAATGACTTCCCAGAGTCTAACCATTAGACGTTCATCCTTTAGAAGTACCTTTCTTGCACCATTTCATTTTCTCAAGCTTTTCTGTGAATGAAATTTCCATATCAGAGGTCTCGGCTAACCAGCGTGAGAATGAGGACTGTTCCACTGCTAGACGAGGTTTCCTCAGCTCCTCGGTGCTGCGAGAATCTGTTGCGCTAGTCTGAGGCTTGGAATTAAGACTGTAGTGGGCCTCATATTAGATGTTGCACTGAAGGTACTCTCATTGGAAATTTTGAAGACTTACAAACTCGTCGGAATTTCCGCCTGTTTCGCGCCTTTTAGCAGTTGTGCCGCCTCGTTATTTCTACATCATATTTAGTCGTCAGTAAATCAAACAAGTTGAAGGTCGTTACCCTTGCTTTAAGCGAATTGTACAATCCTTCTTTGGCTCCGCCTTCCGTTTGGTCATTTTGAGGTTTTAGTAATTGGTAGCATGAAGAAGCGAAAGTGTGATCGTCTACGAAATTCCACACTTTGTCCTAAGCAAAGGGAGACGGCAGCCTCGGACAAGAATTGAAGCGTTCAAGACGATAGAGAAGAAGTTTCCAAATTGACACGCCATGTCGAATGATGAAGTGGTAGCTTTATGTACCCAAGCTGCCCGCTGACCCTTATTACGGGAAAAGAAAGGATGCCAGACGGGACTTGAGAGGACAGTCGCCTTGTGTGACTGATAGAGAGCTTCGACCCCAATCATATCCCTCGATATCATAAGCGTGGTGGAATGTAAACCATGGTTTATAACACATCACTTTTCTGTGGGAAATCGTTTGGTCTCCCGCGATTTTTGAAGCACATTTAGGAGCATTTCTTAGCATTTTGGATTGCTCGCCGCATAGCCGCATAGGAGACGTACCTTTGTTTTCGTGATCGGGTGCGATTCTGAGTGGCTGGATTATCGGCAGCCATTGCCAGCCAATACCAACACCCTGTTGCGGGAGAAAGCCTGACACGAACCCCAGAGTACATATGATCGATCCCGTCGTACAGAGATTTGGAGCCCATGTCAGAGTGTTTTTCTACGATGCTGTCTGTCAGCATATGCCGTGTACCACCAAGATTGTTCCACGAAATCATCTAATAAAGTCGCGAAGCTAAGAAGCCAGGGCGAATCTCGAGGCCTCCTCTTGTGTAGTAGGTATCATTCGGCGGCCAGCATGGAATTGAGACCAAGAGTCATCAAACAAGACCTCTTTGGTGCAAGCGAAACATGTTGTGCAACCCCTTGGATTCGGACTCAAGAGATCGTGGGGGAATTGTTGTGTTTCACAGGACCCACTAAAGAGAACGAGATAGAAGACAGGTAATGGGAGAAGATATGGTGGACGGCGATAGAGAAGTTACTCTGCGAGGAGAAAAAGGCGCCTATAATATCCATTTGTATTCCCGAAACATGAGTAGGCGTCGCTTAGCTCCAGTCTGGCACACCCTGTCACGACTGCCACCCCAGATTTCCCTGAGCTTTCTCGTGTTTTACACGTCTGCAGAGTTTCTTGAGTGGATTTGCGCGATAAGATTGCAAGATAAGGGTTTGTAAAAGGCATTGCTCAGTTTCGACCAACAATCACGTCAGGCATCAGAAAATGCAGAGTACAAATTTCCTGTGTTGGAAGGATGGCTGTTTCCTTTACTCTTTGCTTCTCTATGTTGATTCATAATTGAGTGAATTTTATTTCCAGCTGCTGACGCTTAGTACGCATTAACATCTAAGTGACTCTGAAGCTCATGGTCGTCGTGATGAGATTGTCCATAAGCGAGTGGTCATAATGTATCAGAATTGCCCTACTATAACGCCGTGCAGTAACATAAACTAGTATGTGAAGAATGAATATCCGTGAACAACGCATATTCTGTACGTAAGTATCAGTTTATCTATATACTAGATGTTGAACAGGAGGAATTCTCTTGTAAGTCGTGTTCTCTGAATGCCATGGATTTATTGCGGTGGCCTCGTTCAGACACGCCTGTCAGTCTTTGGTGGAGATGCCTTTAAAATGTGGAGGATGGTGGTGAGAGCTACAATACCGCCATTCGACGGCGCTGATAACACTCATTACTTCAAAAGACCCCTTTGATATATTCGAAAGGACGATTGGAAAAAATTGGTACTCCGGATGACAACTATCGAAAAGAGTTGAACGTATAGTCGACATCTTTGAATTGAGTAATATAGGCTTTGCGGGATGTCTAATCTGTTTCGTAGAGGGCAAGCAAGGGAGTGTGGTACATCCAAGAGATTTATATCCGGAAAGTTTGAGACCTGTTGAGGTTACGGACTCAAAGGTTTTGTTTGTGAAGGATCATGAAATGGTAGCTCATACCTTAACAACTAGACATTGCTAGAAACCCCCCTGGATCACAGGTTAAATGTATCATAGACAGTGCCCAGGTGACGATGGGTTCTAGATCTGGGAATGAGCGAAGTTAGAGATATGGCCGTCAGGCTCGCTGTGGTGAGTATAGAAGACAAACAAATGTTCAAAGTGTTTAAACTATTCGACCTCTCGCAACACCGAAGATGCTGCAGAGAACGGCGGCATGTCAGTCATTTGAGATTCTGAGAGCAACAGGCAGAGGAGCTTGAGGGCGAACATCCATCTACTCAGAAGTAATTTACTCACTATGCAAGGCCTAAGAATTGTCGTGTTGGTGGTATGAGTCATCGTAATCGACTGAGAACGCACTCGCTGGGCTATTAAACGGCAACAGAGTGCCTGATTCTGCTGTTCTTGACTTTGCGCCTTAGTCATCTCGATTGCAACCTAGTACTAGGTTCAGCCGGGAAAATATCTTTAAAAAATTTATACGACCATAGTGCGCGTGCTCGTTTGTTTGGTCTTGATGTTGCACGAGGGGAAAGCGTTTGCTAGAGTATGCAATAACGTTGTGGCGACTCGTAGGCCTGAATCAAAGCTTCAGCAAATAAAGAGGCTCACGTCTAGTGTCTCTTTTCCTTACAGAGTACATGCCGTCCCCGTACCATTTCAGCTATGCAAACCTCGATAACCACGATGAAGCGTCGCATAGTCGAGACTCACCGACATGGATCATCATATTCGGCGATCGTTGTTATTTTGATATACTCGAAGGCAAAATTAAACTCATCTAAAATGGAGAGCGAACGCCCTTGAAGCCTAAGGATGGCTTCCTTTCAGCTCTATGAGAGCGCCCAGGTCCCCGAAAGAGACGTTGAGATTCTAGCCCCAAATGCGCCGCTCGCGTGTCGTAAAGCTGTCTCAAGCACTATTCGGATCTAGGGTAGTGATATTGCATGGAACTCAGGACGGTACCTGCGTGGTGGGTAGGGGGTCGTAGTACCAGGCTTTTGAAAGGCGTTCGTGCAACATAATACATTAAATACAATCGACACAACTTTTCCAGCCGAGTTCGCGCCCCCAACACCTCGGCAAATAAGCACAATGGACTTGCCAGGGTTACCTCAATCTTTATTCGGATGTGCATCCGGCTCTCGTAGTAACATATGCGGTTAATAAGTACAGCTGCATTCAGCATTCCCCCTTTCCATCGCTAGTGCAGCCTTACTCCGCGTAGGAGGTACCTAGGTACCGAGCTCGCTAAACCTTACAACACAGAAATGCTGCGTGATTGGTCAAAACGATTTGTATGCAGCTCCCGTTAAAGCCGTCAGCAACCTGGTTAGAACACAGCCACACAAACCTTATAACGTCGTCATCTCACATACGATTTGTCACTCAACTAGTGGCTGAGAGAAGTGCCAATCAATTCCGTTGCAAGATGGGAATATTCCAATCAGGTAATTTGTAATTTACATAATCCGCAGATACGCATTTTCGCGCGTGGAATTAAGGTTGGTGCCTGCATTATCCGAGGATGCGTGAAACCGTATATGGAATACAGTTGCCCTGGCCGAGATCTCGGTGGAGATGGACGAATTTCGATGCTGCGTGAAATAGATAGAAATGATGGTCAGCCCAGGCAATGTCACGAAGAAGATCTCAGCCGCGAGGCTGGCGTGGAGGTAATTGTAATTGATGCCGAAGTTGGGGTACTTTGCGAATTTATATAACAGAGAATTAGCGCTGCAGCAATGTGGTAGTTTGGCAGCCAAGCAATAGATCAAAATCACTACTCACAAGATCATCAAGAATCATCCCAGAACATGTCGTCGAAAAAGCTGACCAGCGAACATAAGAGTTCTGGAGATCCGCCAATTCGTAGGCGCCAGCACCATGTACGATCTAAAAACGGTTGCGCGACATGCAAGGAAAGGCACATACGATGTGATGAGAGAATGCCATACTGGTAAGCCACATCGGTTCATATTCAAGAGAAGGCTACTTTCACGTAACGAAAAACGTGTGAGTCGCATGTAGAGAAATGCTAACGCAAGATATAGCCGCAACTGTGTACGAGTTGGCAGAGTGTGCGTCTACAGCAAAAGTAACGTTTCAAGCCGTGCGACAACGCCAGAGTCCAGCGAAAGAATTCCCATGCAAATCTCTAGTTCGCACTCGTCAATGTTTTTAGCCCCACCAGGCCAATCTTCCCAGCAGTCCAACGAGAATTGGGTAGAGCAAGATTCTTCTTATGAGCACTCCATCGATTATCCTCCCGCAAATCAGCAGGAAATATCTTCGATCGCTCTTTCGATCGTGCAGCAATCTTATCAAATTTCAACAAGACGACCAATGCCACAAAGTATGTTGATGACGATGTCCCAAGATTACTTGCCAAGGTAAGCAATGTCTGCATTTTTATCAACAAGTTGGAAATTAAGCTGAGATTGGTAGCAGATACAATTATCTTACTGGAGTGCATGAATGTGTCAAATATGCACTGGTAAGCTTTGGTGCATACATCCACTACCAAGCCACGAAGAGCACAGGATCAAAAGAGCTCTGCCTCTCGCACGCCTGTGCTGCATTGGAGAGACTACAGGATGAGATCAACAACTTCTCTGAGGAAAACGCAGACGCAATCGTAACAGCATCAATTATCATGGCAGGAACTGCTCAGGACTGGGAGCAATGGATGGTTTTCATCGAAGGATATTCCATGGTAAGAAAAGATTAGGAAGACTTGGAGGCTATAGAACTAACCATAGTAGGCCCTATCTCTTATCAGAGACAATGGTTTAGTGACAGCGTATCCGAAACTGTCGAGCGAAGAATTTCAAATGCGAAACTTCGCAGCGGGTGGATATCAAGAAGTGACTCGGCTTCCACGAGATCGCAACACGATGCGGCAACGAGTACACGAGGTTATAAACTCTGTACGTGCCGCCACCAGAGTTCTTAGCGACGAAGAGTGGCGTGCTGTAGGCTTCGGGGACCTAGAACAACTTTGTTTGACGGTCTTTGAGGCTATCCAGCTAGAATCCGATGAGGAAGCGTACCACAAACTCGCCTGGCTCCGTTCGTGGATGTTCTGGATCGAGCTCAGAGAACAAAACCACGAGGAGGAGCAACTTTCTTTGAGCTGTCATTTCTACGCATTGGTATCCGCCATCGCGCCACTATATCCTGCGCGCTATTCGCTTTCGCTGCCGAACATCTGTGCTGGGAAGATGGGGCGATTCATGGATGGTATGAGCGCTGATAGTATCCAGTTGTATGGATTGCCCAAGCTGTTCGAGACGGTCCGTATCGGGTGGTGATTGTAGGAGGTCGTGTTGGGGATGCATGAACACAGCATACCAAGTGCAAGGGCGTTGATTCTGAATCGCGGAAGTCATTCGAGCGGGCTCATGAGAGACAATAGTTTTGTTGGTGGTTACTCCGGTGGGTGTAAGATGTAACAAGGAATAGACACAACTGCTAGAGGCAGACAGGAAATGAGAAATCCGGAAAATGCGCAGGTCGCAGCTGAAAATATACGTGCATCTTTGATGTCGTCCGATTGTGATGTAATTTTGACATCACGTGTTATTGCGCACGGCCCTCGGCTCTCCCCTCCTTCACTTCCTTTGTTGCTCATCGCGATTCGCCGTCGACATGCAGCAAAACAAATCCCCGCGCCCATCTTTGCCTCTTTCGATCATCGATTTTGCCTCATCTCTTATCTCTTCGAGCTCATCTTCCTCTGATGAAAGATCTATTTCAAATACGCCATTACGTGTTGCCTAACCCCCCGTGTGAGGTCAGAGAGTTATGCATCATCCTAGGGCTCTCAGAGTCCTAGGGCTGGCAAGGAACATCCCATTTATCCAGATCTGAAAGAGCGTGGATCTTGGGAAGCGTAAATCCGCAAAGGCGATGCGAAACTGCGATGTGCAACGTTATGCAGGTGACCGGGAGGGACCGAAAGGGGTTCTGCACGTGTCTCAGATTCAACAACACGTGAGTGATTGAGATAGGTTGCAGCTGGAGGTACCCGAGTGTATGAATGGAATGCGTGCTATGGACGTGTGTTGTCGATACAAATGTCATCGTTGAGGAGATTGATTAGCGCCGAGATATGTTATAAGCGAGTGGGATAGGGGTAACATTAGTAGTACATGTGTTCGTTCTTAGACTGGCCCAACACTGAACACTTTCAAGCTTGATTCGGCTTTCGATAAATCATTTGATTTTTGGTCTGCTTTACTGCTGACTATCTTCTTTGGATTTCTTGATCCACCTCGTCGTCCAGAATGGTGTTGACAAATGAAAATGTTGTGTCCATGGAGGCCCCAGTCACTTCCAAATTTTCAACACGCCGTGGGTATCGATTACTCCTTCTTTTCTTTCTGCTCCGATTTCTTTTCACTCTCTTTTTGTTTACCATCTCGGTATTTCTGCAACTTTTCGTTTGCGTATCGCCATGTCCTTCTTATGCCAGCAGTGAAAGGGCCTTTGAGACTTTGACTGGTACTTGGCCAGCTGACTGTGCTTTTGATCACACCTCTGACTTCCCCTCGAAGGTCCTCTGGCGGCTCGCTTGCTATCCGCTGTTCAAACCCACCCCCTTCTCTTCTGTTGATCCTGGTTGCATCCTCATCACTAGATGCTTCAAGCATTTTGTTAAATTCCAATTGCGGAATTTGATACTTTTTCTGATACTGGAAATAAAGCTTTGATCTGAAGGATTTTGGAAGCCGACGGACCATATTGCCTCTCCTCACAGGGCTCATATCTTGGGTGAGCTTAACGTTCGAAGTTGGATCCGATGCCCAAGCCGGATCGGAGCACTTTGAATCATTGAACTCAACGTTAGGAAGATTTTCAATCAGTGGTGTATAAAGGCGCCTGAAGTTTGGAAGATTATTCCCGACGATGTTAGCAACCTTAGACTTGTTCTCGGTTGGTAACGCCATCCTTGGGTCGCCCATATAACTGATGCTGGCAATTGTCCCATATAACTCCTCCTCGGTAAAACTTGGGGGAAGTAGTAGCAAAGCAGTACGCAGCGCCGACAAAAGATTGACCTGATTTGCCAAACGCACTCGTGGATCATCTCGGAGGATCTTTACTGGCTTTTGCAATCGGCCAGCCAGATATAGCGTGGACCACTCGGACAGATCTGTGCAAAGTGTATCAAGATTTACAACGCCATACTTGACGAGAGTCCCGTTGACGGTAATGTACGGATGAAAATATACTCCAGCTCCCCAATTATCCTGAACTTGTGAAACTGCACTCGATCCGAAGGATCCCAAAGCCGAGTAGTGATCGCGATGGTCATGTAGGTTCAAGGAATGCCAATGTTGTGTATACGAGACGCCAAATATGAAATCAATCATCTTCGGATTTCCACCTTGTGCCTTTTCTACCGCGGCGGAAGGGCTCGAATGGATCGGAGTCGCGCTAGCGGGTATACTAGGTGAACCAGATTGAGGGAAAACTCCTGACCCATAGGCAAACGCATATCGAATGGGCGCTCGAAAATTCCACAGAATCTGGCGCAACGACTCCTTAAACTCATCGTTAATCAAAATATGCTGGTTCACCCCAAAGTTGGTATGTGGTAATTGAGAAAATTTGGATATATTATAGTTCGGATTATCTTCCCAATCCGCTGGTGGATTGGTGGTCGTCGAAGGTGGAGCGCTCTTGGGTGCCTCGGAGGCTAGAGTCCTGCTGGACTTTATCGCATATGTGATCGGTTTGTAGGCGCGTCTCAATTGCGATTTGAAAAAGGGTAGTGAGCTATAGCTGATGTAAATGCGCTGAAATTCCGGATGAGTTAGCTGATATTGAAGATGCGAATGTGTCCGGCAGCTTACCTGGAGTTGCCGGCCTGCCATTGCGAGTTCTGGATGCAACATGGGAGGCGATTACTGGGGAAATCGCGGATGCAGTAGATTACTGCGAGTCGATCACCGTTTATACCGGTCATACGCCATGGGAATCAAGGCGGTTGTTGTCTAGAGCTTTGGTAGATGTTCAAAGGGTAGAATTTCATCTGGCAGTAGCTCGCTTTGATATCCCCGCCTGCCGCCGCGGTTACGTCCGGTGCTGAAGAATACGCCGCGGAGCGCCAGGAACCAATTTGAGAAACAAGACAGCAACAAGAAAAAAAGACAACAGGCGAAGTACGTTTTTGATAATTATCGAGGAGTATGTAATTTTCATCGTCAGAAGTTTTCAAAAACTCATCGAGGCATAATTTGCATTTCATATATCTATTTCCATACCTGCAGTCAGCTTAGGTGCGTTATCGATAAGGCTCCCATAGCAACAAAGGAACCCCCGGGGCCGCGATTGTTGTGTTTTCACGTGATGCATGCGCTTCCAGAAACATCACCAATACCAACAAACTCCTTTGGTCCAGCATCACCACGGCTTCACGATAGGTAGCGTGCGAGAAGGGCAACATCTTGCGACCATGAGGCACTCGCCGCGCCAGTCTACAGATGCTGCAAGAAGGAGAAGTTCTATCGGAACGGCGCATAGAACGAGCTTTGGAAGCAGTATACCGCGAGTTCAGTCTCGAGTTAGTTCACCATGTTCTACTATGAATCGCTATGACTGATTACTATTTTAGGTTGCGCTTTCTCGGACTACCAATCACAATCAGCCGTCTTTCGACTTTCTCACCGGCGAAAGTGTGAATTCGCGTCCACCCTCCAGAGGACAGGAATTTCGCAAATCTACTTTGCGTAAAGCACCCTCGACGGAGTTTGGCAAAGAGAATCAGGACTTCGACGAAGACCGTGATAAACGAAGGCGGGAGCTAGACGAATTAAAAGCGGAAGTGAAGACTCTGAAGTACACAATCGACAACCACAAGCAAGAGGAAGAGTTGACGAAACTCCGGCATGAAAGCGAACTGCGAGATTCCAGACGCAAGGGCGAAGATGATTTCAAAGCTCGACAGGCGGCCGAGGCGGAGAAATCGAAAGTAGTGCGCCATCATGACTTGCTACTTAAAGAGGTTACAGAAGTGAAAGATGGATTCAGCAATGAGAAAGCTGCATTGGAGCGGCGACTGCGCGAGGCCGAAGAAAGGAACCGTGTTCTAGAAGAGGAAGCGGAGGACGTAAAATCCGAACAGCAAGACAACATCCGTGGCATTGAGCGCAAGTCGAAAGAACTAGAGACGCGAAACAATACACTCGAGCAGACTGTCCAAGAGCTACAACAAGATTCTGACAAACGGGAAACCTTATTACAGGAAGCTCAGCAGCATCTGTCTGGTAAAGACAAGCTATGTGGAACACTAGAGGCTGAAATTTTGAGGCTGAAGGCTCAGACTGGAGATGCCGACACTCTCGCGATCATTAAAAGAGAGCTAAGTGAGCAAGTCACACATATCCGGACGTTGGAGGCCGCAAATAGAGAACAATCTGCTGAACTGAAGCATTTCAAGAGACTGCACAAGAGTGTTGAAGTTGTTGAGGAGGAGAAACGATCGCTCCAGCGAAAGTTGGAGTCGATGGAAGGGATTCAAAACGAACTCGGCGAAGCCAAAATCCAACGACAACGACTTGAAGATGAAAGATTAGCTTGGACGGCTTATTTACAAGTTCAAGCCGGCCTAGATGGTCAATTGGAGTTTGACTCACCCGAGGCTTTGGCTAGAGCTTTGGTTGCAGAAAGATTGCAAAATGCGTCATCCGTCGAAAGACTTGGTGCTTTAGAGGCCGATTCGTCAGAAAAGGATCTGCACATTCAAGGATTGGAAGCCGAAAAGTCCAACTTGCTTACAGAGATTGAGAAGCTGAAAGCCAGTGGTGCTGCCTTGGGGAACAGCAAAGCTCAAATACGAGTGGAGCGGCAGCGAGCCTTGGCAATCAAGGAAGCAGAGTACCTCCGAGCACAACTGAAAACATATGATACCGAGGATAATACATTTTCACCAGAAAGTATCGATGAAGCAAAGCTCAAGCGAATCCAGGAGCTTGAAGATATGGTGGAGCAATACCGGCAAGAAGTTCAAACGCTCCATTCTGACATCGCCGCTCAGGAAAAAGTTGTTGTGACTCCTCATCAAGAAGTTGGAGCAAAGCGGCCTCGTGATGATGCTGGAGAGAATGAACGATTAGGTCAGCTCTCACGGAAAAATCGAAAACTGCAGGACGATCTCGGCACACTTCAAGGCACCTACAAGCTTCTGGAGAAAGAGCTCACGGTCGCCAAAAAGCGTCTGACAGCTGCAACAACGGAAAGACAGACACGAGTCTTGTCGCTTAGGTCTAATCCTACATCAGATGTGGAAGCTATCAAGATGTCCACCCTCACTACCCTTCGTCAAGAGAATAAGGATCTTTTAGCTCGACTCCAAGGTCTCCAGACTCCAACAAATGTTCCAGCCTCTGCGCTCGAAGCAGCTCAGCAGTCTATCAAAGACGTGCGAGCTGAGCTTGCCTCGGTTGTCAAGACTAACGATCGTCTAAAAAAGGTGTGGGGGGCAAAATCGGCCGAATTTCGACAACTCGTCATCTCCTTGCTTGGCTGGGACGTCGCATTTATGCGAGATGGCAAAACTCGAGTTACGTCTTACTTCTATCCTTCGAAGGACGACGAAGAGAACAGTATCCTCTTTGACGGCGAGCGCGGGACTATGAAAATAAGCGGCGGCCCTCAAAGTGCCTTTGCGGTCAAGATAGGAGACCAGATTAAGTTCTGGGTCAAGGAACGAGGAAGCATTCCTTGCTTACTTGCTGCTCTGACGTTGGAGTTTTATGAGGAAGCGAATCGGGATGGGACGTTACAGGTTAACGTCTAGGACTGATCTGAACGATGGACTTTAATAATGATAAGATGACTGGGCTAGGCGCGGGTGTATCTAGTAAAGAGGCGGCTGATCTGCTGAAATGAGCCTTGGGAGTATGGCGCCCCTGAGATGCCCATTCGGGCCAGAATTGTACGGATAGTGCACGGTATTGCGATCCAAAATACCATATAATTTCTGCTTTACATAGAAATGGATTCTTGTGAACTTTTGTTTCAAGCTTCTATAGCAAACTTCAGTATCCAAGTAAATAGAACTCGCTACTATCGAGATGCGGTGTTTCTCTATTCCAGATAGGCGCTCGTTAGCAATAGTCGTAGCGGCGTAGCATAGCAGTCTGTTACATATGTCTTGACACTATTCGAAACGCATCCATTGGTACAGTATGATCACTATGATGTATTCGGGTTCTTTCCAGGTTCTGGAATGCGGAATATAGTATACCACTAATTTGAGGGTGGAACCTGATGACACTCATCTTGAATGCAGTAAGCTAGAAATTAATCTTGACTTTCGCGAAGCAAGACATAGGCTACGTATACAAAAAGTCGTTCCCTCACGATATGGCGCCGGCGTTCAAATTAACAATTAGACAGCAACCTTGAATCAACAACTAGTGTACTGAACAGCACATATATGAACCTATAGGCACATGGAAAGCACGTGATTAAGCATACACAGCTCCCGAGGCCAATCATAAACTTCATTTACACTATCCACTATAACCAAGTCACATAACTATGAGAAACCCTGGTACTCCAAACGCCACGTCGTCATCCCGATGCCCTTACTATTCGAGCGGCCACGTACATCATGTCCACATGACTTTGAAGCTCGTACTTTGTGTCTTACTCGGAGCACTCGATTCCTTCTAGTGCCATCATGGCCCGTGTACCTTGACTTTCAAATGTAGAAACCATCCTCTCGCACTCCGTCTTCAACTTCCCATCCGCCATCTCAGCATTGTGCTTGATCCACTCTTCAACGGTCATCTGCTTCTCTGGGCTAGTAAGTCTGCCAGACTTAGCCATTTCTTCGCTGAATAAGTCACCTGCATTGACGATTACATTTTTGCCACCTGGGGACTTTGTGAAAACATCATCGAGGTCGACTCCAGACCAGGGATGGAGTGTTTCCAAACCGGCGATGATATTGCGTTTAGAAGGCGACATAGACGGCGTCATCGCAGCAAGTGGCACACGTTTCGCAGTTGAAGGAGTAGTCGCCGTTCTGATTGCCCCAGATGGTTTTGAAGATGGAGGATGGTTCTCGGCGTCCGATGATTGGGGAGATTGTGAAGGCGTTGTCTCCTTCGGTGCTGGTGTGGGAGCTCTTGGCGATTCAATTATTACCTTCGCCTTCCCCTTTCCTTTAGGATGCGATGAAACAAATGGTTCAGCTTCTTCCGCGGGGCTATCATCGGGAGTATCTTCCTGGACCACGATGGCATCGTTTGCTTTCGAATTCGGCGCCTCTAGTTCGGCAACATCTGCTTGTACGGCGCTCGCAGGTTCCTCCATATTTTCTGGGGCAGGAGTATAGAACTCTGTCATGCTCCTGTCCTCCTCTATGTTTCTTGTGCGTGCAGTTGTTGGAGGTTCTTCAAGTTCAACACTAACGGCGGCCTGTCTAGTTGGGTAGACAATGGCTTCAATCTTCCGACTAGCGGCCTTTCCTTTCTTGCCATTTGTCAGTGTACTTCCTCTGCGCGTTGAACCACCTCTGACAACAGTATTTTGACTTGCAACACTTGCATCCGTGTTATTCTCGGAATCTTCCTGGCGGGAGTTCGCAGAAGCTGCTAGATTCTGCTGGGTAGACAGTACAGAGCCCCTTGTAGGACGCCCAGCCACCTTTTTCGCGGGTTGACGACTTGAAGCTCGTTGCCTTTTCGGTTGAGGGATTGGCGATGAACGGTGTGTAGAAATGCTATGCTCTAGCTCACCAGTGATTTGCAGAGATGCCTCGTCTTCTGTAATTCTCTCTGCCTCGGCTGCAGCTGCTTGAGCTTGTGCTTCTTTCTCGGCAGATTTCTTTGCCGCCGCTTGTTGTTTTGCAGATACCTTCCGAGGTTGTTTTGCTCTTGCAGCCTTTGCTTTTGGCAAGGGCTTCGAATCAACTTCCATAGCATCGAGCTCGGCTTCAAGTGCCGCTTCATCAATTTGAGCTGGTTCTATTCCGAACATGTTGTGGTCCGCTGTAGCCGCTTTGCTCGCTCGGCCACCATTCTTTGACTTGGAGATAACCTGCACTTCTTCATCTGACAATGGCCGTTCTAGGTCTGCTTCCAAAGCCGCATCAATCTCGTCGTCGTCAGGCGCAGCGGCTCTCATTGGCGCCACGGAAGCACTTGACGCTTTTCGGGTTGTCCTTGTCGACGCCCGACCTTTTCTTGATTTAGGTTGGGGTATAATCAGAGAGGACTGATCGTCGAATCCCAACTGCGAATTGTCGACTGCAATACTACCCCTCGTTCGAGTGTTCCGTCGTTTGGTTGGAGGCGGAACCACATCTACTATGGATGGCTCGGGCTCTTGTTCACTCTTGCGCTTCTTTCCTCTTGTCGGCTTGGGCGCTGGCGTGACTTTGACCTCAAAATCATCATCTTCGGGCCCAGGAGCTTCCATTACTTCGATCGGCTCCTCTTTCTTGGCTCTGGTCGTTCTTCCCTTAGCAGGTGCCTTCTTTGCTTTCCCCATTTTTTTCGTCGTGGCGTTCGTGGCAGTAGTAAGAATGCTGTCTTCCTCCTCTGCCGGCGCGTCAATGAACGAAGGAGCCTCGGAAGCAATAGTAAACGAAGACTGCGTAGACAAACGTGATGCCTTGGAACCTCTCTTCGTCTTTGCTTTCTTGGGCGCAGGACTTTTGACGTGACTGTTTATGAGGGCAAAGAAAGCACAGTCTGGTGAACGTTTATGATGTTCGTCACTAGTCGGATTAGCATAATTGGACAAACATGGCAGGCACGATGATTACTCACAGCGGTTTGTCAGAATTTTCCCATCCGGCCAGCCCTAATTCGCAATAATTGCACGTAGTCATATCATCAACTTCGTTTGTTGGGGTATATTTCCAGCCCGCTTCTGCCAACTTTTACCGCTATTAGAGAATGTCCATTTTCCCAAGAATCATCCTTACCTGTTTTGTTTTACACTTCCATCCCTTCTTGTTCTCATAAGGCCAACGATTCGCGAATGTAGCTTTTCGAGCATCGACCATCCTTTTGCTTGCTGGATATTCCTCGCTCCATTCCCCACCCGGTATCTCAACTGTCGCGACAATTGCCCACCCGCAGTCTGGAGAGTGCTTGAGATGCTCTACGAGCGGATCATCGTCCTCATCCCATCCATCGAGAGCCCTGTGGCAGAGAAAACAAGCAACATTATCGGGACTTTCTTGGGTGGGATGGTAAAAGAAACCTGCTTTCGCGAGCTTTGCATTTATCAGTAGAGTATTACACAGTCCGGAGCGCTTAGATCTTACGTTTTCAGGATCTAGGCTCTTGTGCGGCCATTTCATTGACTTCGGGGCCTTGGAACCTGCGGTTGAAGTCCTACGTTTTGGCAATGGTTGCGCGACTTGGAATGATTGAAGCCTATTTTCAAAGGTAAAATACTGATCCGCAACATCGTTGATTGTCATCGTTGGGGTCAAGATTTGTCGAAATCGATCGCGAATAGAGTGAAACTTTTTGCGGGGAGAGGTGGATGTCGTGAGTTTCTTGATAAGTTGTTTGGGTCGCGTCGTACTTTTCCAGGTCTAGGAATCTCCCTGCTTCGAGCCCCAAATCGCGATTCTGTAGCAAAGTTTCGATGTAATATGTGGCTACTGCTATGCCATATGCGACGCGCGTGTTGTTGGTGTGTTGAAGATGCATTTATCGAGATATCAAAGTTGGAGCTGGGATGCGATGCGCGACAGGGTTCCGTTTCCAGTGGGTTTGTTTACATCACGTCGGCATAAGTTCGGCCTTGCCATAACAGCTCGTGACAGATCACGTGGATCACCTCCTCGAGGCACCTGCGCAGATACGGAGTGAGTACTTAAGTAGGTAGTGGACACATCTAGTTAGTTCACAAGTTTGCATTCATTCTCGGAGTAGTAGGGAGTACGGCATAGACGATTCTTTGGTCATCGCGACGAAAATTGTGCATTCACAGTATAAATCACTCCAAGATTTCGTCGACGTACAGGTAATGCTGCAATTCCGACTGCTCAAGATCTAATGCCATATATACCGAAGTCATATCCGGAGATCGATAGCAAGTTTTTCGATGTCATCCAGCAGTTGCAAATTTCACGGTGTAATGTGAATCCCGAGTATTGGCTGTATTCCACCTTTTTTACAAAGTTACCCACCTGGCCGATACTTCCTAGCAATTGTCGAACTCAATCCGTCCATTGTTTTCACGAGATCACAAAACGGGAACCAAACTCATTTATATCAAAAATATTGATATAACTACCAGCCTACTCGACCCCTTAACCAAATTCCAATCCAGTCTCAGTGCTACTCCCCGATCGCGATCCAACGGTTGATCTCAGCAATATGAAATTTCCCAAGCTCTTTGTCAATAAGCCCCCAAAGGTGATCCCGCCCCCCTTTTCCAATGATGTAGCCCGTGCGGAAAGAACAGCTAGTGCCAGGGAGCAACTTAAGGTTTGCCTGAGAGAACTTGAGCGAGTTTGATATCAAGGATGCCACAAAGATCAATGCTTGGTATGTTTTAACTAACTGAAAGTTAAGCAATGTTAGCACTAGTTCCCAACGCAGGAATCAATTTCACTGACCATGCTTGCCATTGGACACCAACGACGAATGTGACCTTTCCGTCGATGGAATCCTGTGTCATGAGACCGGAAGCCCTGCTGTTGGTGGATGTCAAGCGCACTTGTGAGTTGACATTGAGTGGGAGTGCGGCGCCACATGGAGACCAGATGGTGGACGTGAATGGAATCTTGTCAGAGATCAAGTAATCGCCAGACATTGGGCCCTTGAATGTGGTAGTGGTAGCAGCTTGGGCGGCAGCTATTGTGCAAAATGCGGTCAGCTTTTGTCATCTTGAAGTTTGGAGACCCTCTCTTCCACATACATCCAGAGAAATAGTAGTTCGCAGACTGGACCCCTGTAACACCTGCATCGAGACCAGCATAACCACGGAAATCGGTACCGAGAACACTGTATTGGAATCCAGATGGGTACTGGAGATTGATGTTCAGCTGACAGTTGATGCGGCTGGAGGTGACCGGGACTCCAGGGCCAATTGATGCGACGAAGCTGTCAAAAATGAGTGTGAATCTAAAGAGAGCAATGGGTCAGTTACTGATCGCCTGTGGGAACTTTGACAACAATTTTGGTGTAGGGTTTTGTAGCGTTCTGGGGTATGATTTGATAAAATAGAGATGTGCGATTATAGGATTTTACAGACGTTAGGCGGTCTGCGGAGATGAAAGATCCGACAGATCCCTGAGGACATCCTGTTCCACCATAGGAGATTGAGTTAATAGTGACTTGGGATGGGTTTGGAGCAGCAGGAGTGCTTGAGGAGGTTGCCGCTGGTGGAAGTGGATTCGCTGGGGCAGCAGGAACGGTCAAAGCAGGACCTTCGGCACCTGGGGCGGCTAGAATGGTGGCCGCAAAGGCAAGGATAGGAAGAAAGGCAACCATGTTGGCTTGATATCGGCGATTTGTTGTTGATTGAAGTGAGTCGACTGTTTGCTGGGATGGTGTGAGAGCGGTGGTGGAAAATAAACGTAGAGGATAGAGGACATCTTTATATCTGCAGCTCGGTGCATGATTGCTAGGAGCAAGATAGTAAAACGGATGATTGCCACCGGCGCCGATATTAAATTCCAGGCAGTAGAATTTTCCTGTGAGATTGTCTGGTTACCATTGTGGCGGCAAGCCATCCTCTTCCACATTCCGTCCTGACTGGAGAGATATGCCCCGCAGCAATATGGAAGCGCCACAGGTGCAAAGTGATATGTGGGTTGGCAGGTACAATACGAGATACAAGGACGGAAGTGTACATCGGATAAAAATAAGCGAGTATGAAGTGCTTGAATTTTGCTCCAAGGACAAAGCAAACCGATGTATCAAGGCGACAGGATATCTCCGGACAACAAGATGTACTGGTGGCGGGATCCGTGCAAAAACGTGGCTCATGGCGTGCTTGTGACTGCAATTCATATCGGGGTGAAGGTGTTGTAAATTGAACCTTTGCTATGTATAGACCCAAAGTGAACTTGTTCAAGGATGTGAAGGGGCTAGACATTGTATCCCTAGACGCGGATACGGGCCATGTACTGTACATGCATGGGTAGGCCACGAGCTTAGAACTTCGGCGCTCTCAACACGTATCTGATCATTTGGGAACTTGCATCCGCTTCAGTAAGATCACACTTGCATCTTGTGGGTATCATGCTCTCCATGAGTAGAGAATTCACAATTGGCTCTTGTGTACAGGAAAATGATCAGAAGGAAGCCTAATCCAAGCGGAATAGCTGGCTCCAGTGACCTAAGAGAGTGAGAAAAATGCACGGAAGCAGATCTGATCCTGGCAAGAAATGGTTTCCACATAGTCGCAGCCGCGCGCCTAGGCTTCGATTGTTCCCAAGATCTGAAGTACAGAGTAAGGGAACAGATAAATTAAGGAGCTATCTCAAATTCGCCGCATCCACGCAAAGGCGGGTTTCTTGATCCAGTGCCTGGTTCCAAGACATGTTATCAAGCCCGAAGGTGTTGACAGAGGCCGTGTTACTGCAAATTAGAGCCTTACCGAATATGCAAAGATGAATCCCAGGCTTTCTACGGCGACTCTACCCAAGCTTGGGAAGACTGAGATTGAGATGTCAGATAGCTTGAAATGGACTTTAGGCTTGAGCATGTCCGCTCAGCGACGGTAGACCAATAGGCGCATGAGATACAAGAAGGAGATGACCTGGATGGATGATATTACAAGCAGCAATATACGGAGAATATTGTATGTCGTGGCGCAGAGTAATGGTAATAAGATCAGAGGTGAGATAGATGAGATGTCGTCTGGGATAAAATAAGGTTACTCGCCTACGATCTGGGGAAGTTGCAAGGATATCGGACCATTACATAAGCTAATTGCCGATCTGGCCTTCTCCGGTCTCTCTTGTTCAACAGCGTAGCTTCAATAGCCGGCAATTTATATATCTTTTGCCTAAGTTTGACAACCACTGTCGACCATGAGCCGCCATCTACCAACAGTAGATCTCTTGCGAGATTGGCCAAAACAAGCGGGCCTGGCCAATTCGGACCATTCTATGTCTAGGATTTCCAGGCACCACGAAAAACATGAAAGCGATATCGCGAGGACTACAAGTTCCATTTTTTCGTTTTCGAGAAGGCTACATTCGCCCACGGTAGGTCATACTCTCAGCTCTGCAGTGGTTCGATGGTTGGATAAGTCCGTTGATGGTATTCCAGGCGTTGGAGTGACCGACCCATGGCCAGCAAGCAGTGTCTCTACTCCACTCATTCTTTCTGCACCCATCCAACAACCCTGGACCTCGACATCCATCACTTGGATACTTACGCTGAGCCATGGCTTTGGACCGGATACGATGATCTGTATTGTGATCGTGTCATCTGATCAGGTTATAGTACAACTTCTAATAACTACGCCATACTGCAAAAGGAACAACACTGGATTCCGGGATTTTGTTTTTTTCTTGGCAGAGCAATCATTTTCTCATCGATATTAATGCCTCCAGGCAGACATTTTCGCTATTTCCAGACCCGTCCTACACCGGCCGCTTTGTCAGATCAATCAGCATGCCGAGTTTCCTTGAGGATGAATGATTGTCCGAAGTTAACGTGCCGGTCCGCAGCCCCGAGCTTCGTTATACACACACTGACTCTTACAGTCTGGTTCTCAGTGCTACTTCTTGGCCTATACAAGCTTTATGCGACCGCTGCCAAGCCAAGGCACGGTTATATTATATTTCTTTCTCGACTGAAGATTAAGAGAGCTGCCTAGTTCGCGAGGAACGGCTGGATACGAGACTGAACCTGTTACACCCCCAGAGATCCCAGAATGCCTCCGCCTCAACAGATTCAATCTTGACAGATTTCCGAGTCTTGTCACTGCAATGAGACGACTTTTTTCGTGCGAGATTCGATGCTCTCCGGAACCCATTTGGTGATTGATTCCGTCCTCAATGAGGTTCAGACTTCCAAGATCGGATTAAGATACCATCAAGGCAGCAGTCAAAATGACAGACACTCACTCCAAATTCTGTAAACGGCAGCAGCGTTTTGAAGATGCAGGTCCATATGGGTTTCGGCTCGTCGGATGAGGGATAGTTTGGTTGGTGTGAACATCAGCCTCTTCTTTCGCCGGTAAAGCACACCATCTCGGCTCAGCCGCTAACCTCAGATCAGGTTATATGTGCTCGAAAATCACCTAAAGCGTCGATATATCTCAAAAGGTTTCGCAGGATCAACGTTACGTAGCCATTGTGGTGTTGTGCCGCAGCGGAAGCTCCAATTTGAGGTGAGTCTCCAAGCAACAACCAGACTGGTTTTCTGTTCGCAACCGAAGAGCGTTTGCAGTGTTGTTCTGCAACGGAGCCTCCGATTTGAGATAATTCTTTAAGCAACTATCCACGCGGAAGTTTTCTTCCCACCTTTTCGAGTACACAAGACTATGCAAGACTCCCACCCAAGTGAAACGGTACCTTTTCGTCGCACTCAACAAGTTTCAACATTTCATCCTACACTCCAGACCCAGCCCGACTATTAATCAATAAATTATAATCTACCAACTTGTTCCCAAACCTCGACCGAATCGTCATCCCTTCTACGACTCAGAGGATACCTTTACCTGTGGGCGACTACTGACCTCAATCTCGCAGGTGTGGCGTATCATTTACTCAAATAACGAGACTTCAGAGATCAAATCAAATCAAACGTAAGTACATTATTGTATACCTACATTCCTTCTCTACTTGCTCGGACTAGCGCTCAGATCATGCGGGTAGTGATGAAAGCTTCACGATCTGTATGATTCGTGCAACAAATCGTCTTCTGGCCTGTGGAAGGGATGGCCAATTTCATGTCTTCACGAATGGGCTTCACTTCAAAATCTAACGCTCGTCTCCGACCGATCAAGGTACTGGTCTCGGTTGTTTGAAGCTCTACCAACTTATTCTCGGGCCTCGACGTACCTCTATAGCCAATTCCACGCCTTCACGAATTAAATTCGTACGTATGCTTTCAATTTCCAGATCTCACCCTAAATTGAGCAAGATACCCATCGTATTGAATCCATCCAAGGTCCTCCCTTCAGAGGCATAACTCTCGCCGTTAAATACACCCCAGTGACTTTGAACCGCAATGCTAATTCGCGATCAACTCGGCCTGAAAACCCCCGCTTGCTTTGCAGGAAACACAACAAAATAATATTCTTGCTGGATGTTGTTAGCAGTAAGTGGACTCTCGTCTCGTTCCTCCCTAGGGACAGAAGGGGCGCGCATTTTTAGCTCTGATCATTTTGCATCTATGAGACTCCGTAGAACAAGATATAGTAAAGACAACGAACGAAGTTGCCAAGACAATCTCACTCTACATCAGTCCAAGAAACCAGAAGACGGTTGAAAAACAGTCACGAAAGAGTTCACAAATGGGCAATATATACAATTTCAGATAAGAAGATAAACCTGTACATACAAGAGTGAATTACAGAAGCTACATCAACAGCATCGCAACTAATCATAACGCATCTTGTCTTCCCATCATGACTCCTATCGCGCCTCTCAAGATCGCCATCTCTATATTCAATGCCCACTACTGGACCCTCAAATGGTATTATTAACAGCCTCATATTTCCCACTCACGAACTTCCTACTCATCTGGATATCAGTCCAATTGCCTGCCAGACTTGAAGGCGGGAATGCGGGGCTCGCAATGCTCTCGTCGGCGAACGGGTCGTCGGCAGTAAGTGTAGTCTCCTTCTCCTTGCCCTTTGAGACTTCGAGTCTGGACAGAGAAATCCCACTTCCGAACGATTGTGTCACCGAAGCAAAACTTTGGATTTCCCAACGTGCTTCTATTTTACCTGGTGTTGGAGCAGCGCCTTCTGCGCCATTAAAGCGACAGATGACTTTATTGGGTTTGGTGGTGAGAGTGATGTCGCCAAGCCGCCAATATACGAGCATTCTCTCTTTGAGATGTGTGCCGCTCGGTTTGGTCTGAACCGCCGTGGCACGTGTACCTTCATAATGAGCAACGAGTACAAAGTTGTTGAAGGATATTGTATCGAGACCGCACTCCGGATTCACCCCATACTCGAGAAGGAGCTGGAGTTTGTCGCTCAATTGTTGCCAGGCTGGTTTTATTATAAGGGGACCTTGTCCGACAACATTAGACTCGTCGGAGTGTCCTTTGTATGTAAAGCCGACGGAGCTTTTCGAGGAGATAGGTGCGACGTCGATAGTAAACTGATCTGACTTCTCTGAGGAAACAGGATGGATAAATGTCCTGTTGGGCCCAATTGCTTCTAGATTCGGGAAGTTATTGATGCGAATAGTTTCGTGCTCTTGACAAACATTAGTACTTCTTGACATATAATTTGCAGGTAAGCAACGTAAAAAGGTTAGACATACCTGGTGGCAGTGGCGCGTCGTCGTCATTGCTCTTATTATAAACCAGTGCGATTTCACCACTGAGTTTCGATGATTTGATGACCCCATTCTCAAAGGTTGTATTGATGGTCTCAATTATCGACGCATTGAGACCGATGCTGTGCATATCAGCATGCTTCACCAAAGCATGACTAGTAAGTGAGTGACCAGAACGAATCGAGGTCGTGTCAGATACACTTGGTGCAGCTCTATGTTCGCCCGCAGAAAGAGCTGCAACAGCAGCACTTCTACCTGGGAACAAGCTAGGAGATGGAGGCGCAGGATGTTCAGTCGTTGGTATATTGAACGACTCGGAAGTCGGAAGCGTGCTTGGCGACGGTACAAAGATAGTATTTCGAACATCTCTTCTTCCTCTGACAGTTCCCACCTTTCTACCTGGCGTGACTAATTGAGAGGATCTAAGAGTATTGGAGACGTTTGACAAAGCTGCTTGTGCATCTGCGTCTTGCTCCTGGATGGGATCGGGCCGGATATCAAGCTTAAACTGAGGTTGCTCAAGGTCTTGCGCTGCCTCCTGCTGTGCCTGAGATATTGGATCATTCAGAGGTGCGGGTAAATTGAAGCCTTCCGCGTCCTTACTAGTTTCTCTTAGATGAGAAGGTGGCGGGCCTGGTGGTGGCTCTATTCGAGACATGTCAGGGAGATCAGAATTTGCGCTGCCGTTCGCCCCACTTGTCTTTGGTCTCGGTGGCATCGAGTCTGAAATATGCGAAGACTCGGAAGTTACTCCATTAGTGCCATTTGTTGGTGAGGTAGGGCTCAAATTTGGAGGGGATTCCGCCAGCGAAGACAGTCTATTGTCCCGAGATGGGGACTCTCGTAGATTATTCGAAGAAGCCCTTGGAGAAGGGCTCGGACGTCCTTCCCGGCTTCCTGACGAATGATCACTCCGCCCAAATGGAACGAACCCCCCCTTTGATGGTGATGGCGCCCGTCCAAATGTTGGAAGTCCACCATGAATACTTTGTCGTCGCCGTCCAAGCATGGTACCGAAACGGCTCTTCAGATTTTCTGGAAGTCGACATTAGCTATGTTTCAAGTCGCCGAGACATGAATGGCATGATCGGTTGTCCATTGCGCAAGAGTCAACAACAAACGAGAATCACAACATACCTTTCTCCGGCTTGGTAGAATGCTCGCTTTGATCATCCCTATGTGTCGATCTAGGTGTCGGTGGTGGCGGCATGCTTGTATTGGTATGTGTAGTAACGGCGCTGTCAGCAGTTGAAAGCTGCCTCGCTCTTCGCTCTGTAATGGGTTTTCCTACGATGCCCGCATGCGACCAATTCTTGATCTCTTGGGCTGTATCCAATTCGAGCAACGAGTTCAACGTCTGTTCGACTGCCGCACTATTACGTTGCATGAGATCGGTTTGATGGGTCGTGTACTGCGTGAGGACATCGCGCAGGTGGTTCAATCGTTTCTCGTCGAGCGCCTGGAGATTCTCGAAGACGAAGGGTGCTTGGGAATTCCATTGCTGCTCAGCATTTTGAAGCTGGACTGTCGCTCTCTCGACTTTTGCGGTACTAGCCTTCGCACCCTTCTTGCTCAGCTTGTTAGACCTTTCCGACGCTTCATCTAGTTCCTTGCCCATAGATGCTAAGTTCCCTTGTATCGTAGATATCTGCTGCATCTCTCGATTACTCGAACTGAAGTTCCGGAGTGGTTGTTCGACATCGTTCTCGATTCGTTGCGCGAGGGTGTGATGGGAGTTGGCGACTTCTTCTGTCGACGCAACGATTTTCTTCCATGGAATATCAAATATTCTTCCCAGACGTCAGCGCAAGCTCAGGGTCGCTCAATCAGCAGAGTTCTTACCCAAGATCTTGTTGAACTTCTGCTAGTGGCCTCTTCACTAATTTCTTGAGCCCTGCGACGTATGCCTCCTCGACTTTCCTTCGCTCCTATCTGATGGTAAATATATGTCATCCGGAGAGTTCCCCCGTGGATCATGCCATACCTGGAGCCAGTCCGCAATTTCGCTGTTCGTCTTCCCAATTCTCTTGATACGCTCATTGAACTTCGTTACTGCAGTTGAGGGTTGCAACCGTTCCTAGATATGATTAGTCCCGAAGCTAGCTGTAGAACTGTGGCACCAGAATAGAGAATGCGACGATTGCTTACCAGCATGGACGGATACTCCTGCCGCGACAAAGCCTCCATGGTTGCTTTGGCTGTGCTCTCGGACACTAAGATATTATGATGGGCGAGTGCGCATAATCGGAAAAGAGGGAGATGCAAAAAATATTGGTCTGGCAGACGCGGTGGGAGACGGATTTCATGAAGTATCAATGTGGTGGATACAGAGCACTGGGTTGGCAGGTTGGGTTTCTCTAGATTACTCGCTCGAGGGCTCGCGGTGGTCACAAATCGCGGCTCCCCGGTCGGTGGAGCGTTCCATCCCTGCCGACCGGACCGACGCCTTAGGGGCCTGAGGCACTTGGGATTCGACCACCCCCCAGAGCGGGACAACGACAACGACAACAACAACGACAACGCATGGGAATGTTTCCTTCGAAGTACTCCGTACTTTCTTTTCGACATCAACAACATGTATCATATGATTCTAGGCCTCTAAGCCATTGACGGTCAAGCAATCCCGCAAAATCCACTTCCTCTCACCGAGTTGTCTAGACCGATTGTCCATAAACCTTTAGCCACAACTCCGTGGCCGGCTTCTTCGGAAGGATTCCCATCAATTCCCATCAATTAGGCATGTCCGTCGCACCGTCACCCAACTGGAGGGAAGATCTGAAAGCAGCAGAAAGATATGACAATATCGAAAGATTGTGAGTGATTCTCGCGAACCCGTGTGAACGGAATATCAACTTCTGGTCTAACACTGATCAGGAGGAAGAACATCGAGTCGAGAGGGTTGAGCTCTACCGGCACTTCTCACAAGACTGCTTTTGCTGCGGAGACCGAAGCCTACAATACAGCTGGTTCAAGAGTATGTCTTTTCATCACTGTTTGAAGTACCAAAAGATTTGCGATTACCCAATTGCTCATTCAAATTTACTTGGAATTCATGGCTCTCTCATCACGAATGTGTATCACGTGATGCATTTACACCAAAGGGTCCGGGAGATTCCATGTAACTTATGCATCATTCCTTGCATTTGTGTTACTAAATGCCTCGAATGTAATCAAATTCCCGACATGCTAATCTCCAAATGCCATCCGAGGTCTAGGCACTCTTTTGAAATGTTTTTGTCTGGTCTGACAATATACATAGGAAGCCTACGACGACGCCTGTCAGACGTATCTCAAGAAGGGTTATTCTGAAATAGAAATTCCAGTTGCTCTGACGGATCACGCACCTCAAACATCTGAGATATCAATTGGCCAATATACAGGCTGTCAGCACGTGGCAAGTGGATTAGTGTCTGAAGTATACAGAACAACGACCGTCGCATTGAAGGTCATTACCGAAACGCGAAATGTAGAGCCTCACAATTCTGCTCGAGAAATCAAGATCCTGAGCCAGCTATCCCATAGATCAATCATCCAGCTAGTCTCCACATTCAAGGACTCTGAGGGCAGAGTAGTGCTTGTATTTCCATACATGCCACTCACACTGGCCAAATTGATCAACTCCGGCCCACTTACGGCGTCTGCGACGAGAAGTTGTTTCCACGACTTATTCTCTGCTCTTGAATATCTTCATTCCCAAAACATCATACACCGCGATGTCAAACCTTCAAATATCCTACTAAAATCGTCAGACGGTCCCGCATATTTGTCGGACTTTGGCACTTCATGGCACCCTGAATATTCCTTGAGCGATGAGCCCGCACACCATAAAGTCCTCGAAGTTGGTACCACGTGCTATAGAGCGCCAGAAACGCTGTTTGGAAAACGTTACTACGATGAGAGTCTCGACATGTGGGCAGCTGGGGCCATGTTAGCCGAGTGTTTGAGAACGCCGCCAAAACCACTTTTCGAGTCTCGAGACACGTCTGAGGATGGGAATCAACTGGGTCTAATACTGAGTATATTTAAGACAATCGGGACACCTACGAAAGAGACATGGCCAGAAGCTACTGATTTTACCACACCGCCGTTTCAATGGTATCAGGAGTTCCCTGCCCATCCATGGGATGAATTGTTGTCAGGCGTTGAGGAAGATGGAAAGGATTTTATCAAGAATTTGGTGATTTATGAGAGTGGCGAAAGGCTCTCTGCTGCTCAAGTACGTTTTGCTGCCACTGATAAGTCACCTGTCATGTGGAGTTTACTAACATTCTTGCAGGCCCTCCAACACCCTTATTTTACGTCAAGCAAATAAATACGATAATACCCAACGCCTTCAGGACTTGTCCACGGGCTCATTTGAAATTTTTCTACTAGCTCTGGTGCTCATTGTATTTTTACCAGACTTCCAACGGTGCATCAACATATCTGTGGACGGCACTAAATCATCCTTGGAACTCGCTTAGGTCGTTCACGTCACTGTCAGCTATTCACTTCCTAGGTACAGCCCTGGTGTTGAAATGATGTTGTTGATATGATACAAAAGATGTCCTTGTCAAGCACGCTCTTGATTCACACACCTCTTGCTAAACTCCTCTTCAGGTACAGTCCGCTGCATTTGTATCTCGGTGTTCAAGAGATTGGATCACTATCTCTCCTATTGCTAGTATAGTGCTGATTGAAAATCTACCCAGATGAGGAGCCTACTTTCTCAAGGTAACAAGTTCCTTCGGGTCTGCAAAGTCTCTCTTTTTTGAACTATAAATGCTTCAAAATAGTGAACTATATGAGAGTGGATGTTGGTAGTTTTTTGCTCTGCGGTATGGACAATTCCTTCCTGGACAGATAGTGGGAACTATGTCACAACTCTCAAATGGTCAAATGGAGGCCTTGAAGAATGTTGTATTACGAGAAAACTAAGCTAAAGAGAAAAAGAGAAAGGAAGGCAGAGAGCCTGTACCGTGCGAGGTTTATATACCCTCAGACCTCGCTAGCCCGTGACTCATGTCCTCTGTCGCGCTGGGACATTCACTCGAAGTGAAGAAGAAGTCTGGTGAAGAAGCATGGTGACAGCGGTTAGTCACAAACTATACATGGACCTCTGAGGCTCAAAGTATCTCTATGTCTCGTAAGAGCCCTTATCAACGGTCTCCACACACTTCTCAGTAGGGACTCGGCGCTAAATTTGTCCATACGGTAGAGCAAGTGACAGCCGCTTCTAATACAGTAGAGGCAAAGTCCTCCAGTCTGTTTTTCAATTGCCCCCTTTCTGTCTAGCTGTCGTAAGTGACAAGAAGACAGGGCTAAAAGACGGTTCCATGCACCTCATCTTTGTATATATCACCAAAAAGTACTAAAAGGTCATGTAAGCGATTTAAAAAAAAATTGGACCATCAAGGTAAAAGCCAATGTCGGGCAGTATCTTGTCCAGTAAAGCACGTTTAGGCGACATAAAAACGGACTTAGCAACAATATTGTTAAGATGTCCGCTCTGGTATTTAGAAGTCTGTTTAGAGATTAGAAAATGGTGATAAAGGGGCAACCACAACATTCTAGAGGGAATTTGCATCTTGCGAGTGTTAGTGCTTACTATTTCCTTGAGAAATCTTCATCAGTCAATCTGTCCTCTACTACCTGGAAATTATTCACAGATCAATTCAGGTCTCCGGACGAAAAGTTTTGGCAAGTTTCGGCGAGATGCTAATGGCGCAATGCCGATGACATTCACATTCACCAGCTTGAGTGAAAAGCGGCGTCCTAGTGCTTATACTACATTTAATATAGAATCACTTACTACGGCTTAGTCGCCGCTTTACTAAAACATGTAATCAGAATGATTCACATAGATCCCCACGGCACGGGCCACTGCTGTCAAAGGTCCGATTAGAAAAAGGAAGATGTGGCATCAGATTAACAACAATCGTACAAACTCTACAACTTTCTATGATATCAACAAAAACAATCTAGTATCGCCCTCACAAGACCTTCGAGTGGCTGATATACGCCTATGATACTCTCAGACAACCTACTTCTTTGTTCTCTATCATTTTTCCCGCTACCTCAAGCATCATTCACTAGTTCCAAGGTAATCTCACTCTGCAGTTACTCTTTGTTCGCGCCTCCTTTGATAGTCGACGCGGTAAGCCTACTTCTATGTCTTGGCATCAGCCACTTAACCCTTTGTTAACTACGTGTTATTGCTGACGTAATTTGATAGATCTCTAAATCGGCCTATTACGGATTGGATAGCTAGCTCGGAGAAGGCTACTAATCAAGAGTGTTGTGCTTTGGTCGGATTGAAAAAGTTACTTTTAATATGGGAAGACGTCGAGGTCAGCCCACGAGGGGGGCATCATTACCCGTTCGTCGGGGAGGACTTCGAGGTTATGGTCTCCGTTCACTCGAAGACGCTGAGCGTGCTTCAGAGAACGATCATCCTGAAGCTGGTGTTGTTTCTGAATCCCATGGAGAAAATGGTAGTTCAATGAGCAGTCGAGTAGCTCCAGAATCAATGGGTAAAGACACTTTAACAAAGAGCGACTTTCAGTCTTCAAGCTTCTCTGTCGATCCTCAAGGAGAAAAACCACAAGAAGTTCCCCGTCTTCAAGGAGTCACACGAAAGGATGTTTCTAAGAAGACACGCACTCTTCTACCAAACAGCCCTCAGTCTAAAGCAAGGGTTAGCGAGAAGGCCGTCCTAGCCAAATCAAGGCCGCCTCAGGCAAAATTTGTGAGTGATTTCTAGATCCAGACTTTCTTTGTTGCTGACCGAAATTTGATAGACGCCATTGATGCTGGAGAATATATTGAAGCGGGAGCATATACCCTCGCCCATAGGTCCACTCGGCGAATTTCGACTAAATTTCTGGGGCACGATTTTCAATTCTAAGGGCTTCGCGCCAATACAAACCCCATCAGCTAAGCGAACTGGACCTACAGAACTTCATTCACCATTCTCCCAACCCCCACGAAATTCACTGAAATCACAGGTATTTCCTCCACCCAGAGTAGGCCAAGCCCTCTCAGTTGTGATTCACACTAATGCGGTATTGGATTTTTAGAAAGCGGCATCACCTTCGATCGGACTTTCATCTTCATCAAGCTCCTCGCGCGATGACCATACCGTTGACTCTGCCTCCATGCAAGATTCCTCCTCAGTAGTTGCGACCGTCCAGACAACTGCACAGATTGCAACCGGACCTACCCAAGTTATGAATCGCCAAGGAGCGGCAAACAACAACAAGCGAAAAGAAACATCACCTGCTAGAGAAGCACCTGAGAAGAAGAAAAAGTGGCCTGCTCGGAAACCGCATCCAATGCCCGAGGAACGAGTCGCACCTCGAGTTATACCCAAAAGCGAGGACCAATTAGCTTACGAGAAGGAATGCGGTCCTTTCAACAAATTCATCATGGTAGATCGCCTGGATGACGACAATATCAGGGGAATGGTTGGATTTCACAACTGCAAAACTGATAAAACTTACATCGTCATTGAGATTCTTTGGTGCCAGGTTTCTGGAGATCAAATCGGCATCAGAATTGGAGATACAACACTGCAAGCAGATGATTTCGTGTATCAGGTCCGCTGGACAAATACCGACCATTTACTTGAAGATGAACAACTCCATATTTACGTGAAACATGCTGCACCAGAAGACTTCTACGAATCGAAAGGATGGCACATCGGCGAGAAGAAGGCCCAAATCATCATTTCGGTTCAGCGGAAACGACATGCAAGAGGCTCTCTCACCCGCGTCCGCTTTACAACTTCATCGATGCGAGATATTGTCAACGACAACATCGTGATGGACATCGCACGGCACTCAAAAGATTGGAAGATTGTCATTGACAATAACGTTGAGGACATCAAGGACACTGAAGATACTAACACGCACCGTGTTGAGTTCACACCATTGGCCAAACTTCGTCAATACTACCTTGACCCACGTCTCAAGAACGGTGAAATTGACATCATGAACCCAAGATGGGGACTTCCAGCTTACTATGACTACCACCAGGAACGTATGAATCTATTTCGTCGTAGAGATGCCGATTATGCATGGATTGGGAAGACTCTAGGTTTGACTGCGGATGAGTGCTTGAAAGTTCTTGCCGAACAGTCACACAGCGCCCAGGAGAAATTCATTGACGAATCCTACTTTTTGAAAGAACGATGTGAGAATCTAGATTGGCAGCAATTAGAGGCGGATAGAAAGGCGCCGAGGTTAGCAAAGGCTCGTGCCAAACGAGCTGCTGAGAAGGAGAAACTCGAGTCAAAGGCTGCTGAAGTAAAGGCTGCTAAAGAAAAGGCTGCTAAAGAACATGCCGCTGAGAAGCATCGTCGTCGCCAACAAGCCAGGAGGAATAGGCAGCAGCGCAATGGAAATACCGCTCGTAGATTGTCCACCACCCGCGGATCATCCACACCTGCTGTTGTTGAAGAGGCCATTGAGGACGATTCTGAAGAATACGATTCTGAAGATTCCGATTCTGAAGATTCTGATTCTGAAGATTCAAGGGTAACTGTGGAATCTGAGTCCGAGACGGAGGAAGGTACAATGAATTAATTGACGGACAATTCAGGCAACGGAAGATGAATTTATTTCAGTTTTGCGAGGATTGAATCAGGATGGGTATTCTCGAATGGGAATGTGTAAGATAGCAGAGACCGACCCACTGAGGGCCAATTCTGAAGAGCAGACGACTGTACATTAGAAATTAGGAAATAAAAGCTGACGGCCGAAAATCCTCTCAGACTTGTGATATGCATTCTCTTTTCAGAACTCGAGAATAATGACTGCCGTGGCATATTTTTCGTAGGCCCTTTCGCGCCGAAACGATCGAGGGCTAACGAACCGTGGTTTCATACCGAATTGCTCATCGTCCTTCCATCGTTAATAGATCTACCCAAGTCTACTCTCAGAGACGTAGCTATAAACAACTCCCTTATATACTATAGTTCATCGAGGAAAGGCCAATCCATAGCTTAGGTACTAAAGTGAGAATATGTAGTAAAGATAATGCCGCATTTAGGACTTCCTTAGTTGCTACTTCGAGGGGGATGGTATTGGCAGGGACGGTTGGTTATATCGGCGAGTGATCATCTATCAATGAGGAATTCGATAAGAAACCACCGTTTGTTAGCCCTACTTTCAGGACTAGTCTGGGACAGCGGACCAGTTCGTGTCATTGGACGTCTGGTCAGATACCATGTTCTAAAAGCCGTGTAATTCGATATTGCGAGGAGGTGCTTTCGGATTCGGAATTGAATTCGGAATCCTCACTGGTCTTGCAAGACCGGTCTGCTCTTTTCCTCGGACTTTTTTTGAGACTGTGTGGTTCCCACAACAACTCGACCAAGATATGTGTCTTCGTATTCGAAACTTTCGTCGGAACGCTTTGTTCCATCTGTGTTAAAAGCGGTCGCTAACGCTTCTTTAACTAATGAAGCTATCGCTTCTCCGTTACTCTTGATATCAAACACTTGTCCTCGATGCCCGACAAATTTGAGAGTGATTCCCTCCTCAATATAGCCCTCTGGCAAAACGATCTTGTCTCCTCGTAAGTCCTCAAACCACGCTGAAATCTTAATTGCGTATTCGAGGTCCTCAGAATTCGGCTTAATTCGGCGGGCAGATTGCAGCAAGTAGATCGGATTTCGGTCTTGAAGGGCTGGTTTTTGCATTTGCTTTCGGTTTCGATTTCGAAGACGTAGCTGCTGTACTTGCCTTTCCGGGGGTGGATATGGATGTGGAGTTACCGAAGGATTAGAAGTTCCCTCGAGTATCTCGCACCCGATTGGGGCGTAGAATATCGAGTGACGATATTGCCGCATTATGGGATCAAAGAAGTGACACCTTGTGTATCGCGATTATTCGTTCTGACCGATTGAGGAGCTCTCATGGTTAAACATCTGGCTCCGAGGATTGTCTTCAAACGACGAGGCTGTACGTCTTCAAGATTCTCGATGGCTCCTGTGTAGCTCAACTTGAGCTCTTGTGTCTCTCCAGTCCATATCGTTCCTCCTCTAATCCAAAGTTCTGATACCCATTTAGATAGACAATATGGTCTTCAACGGGGCGCGCTCTCACCGGCCTCTGTTCTGACATGTCGACCAGTTGAGAGGAAGCAGGAACGAGCGGGACTGAGAAGGCGCCCTGCGTCCTACTCCCTCCTCGTAAAAGCTTTACTAATTCCGCGGCCACTCTTGTGAGTAAGGCAGGTGTCAAGTCATCTCTTCCTAGTTTGAAGTCCTTCTTAGTAGGGCACATACTTGAAACCACAAGCCGGACCATCATCACAACCACCACCCCCTAATCACGATCTCCCAGGTATCCATAAAGTGTACTACGAACATCTGTCGTCGCTGCAGTAGCAATGCAGGATCTCATATACTGTATGACGGTATACCTGGACTTGTGAGGCTGAAGTGACGAGGGGTCGTACGCAGGGATTGCGGATTGCTCTACAATGAAGTAGCTCTCAAACATTTCATTTTAAACAAACGATAACACCTCATTTCGATTATATTCCGCATTCTAACCAAGCACCGGTTGGGGCGGGGGGGAGGGGTGGTGATGGTGGTGGGTTGCGAAAAACCTCAATCGTATTCGTAAGATCTGGTCTGTCCGGGAATTCTTCTTCGGTTTTAGCGATACTAATTGATGCAGGGACTTGGGCGGCCATTCTAATAGGGAAATCATCGTTCCTAGCCATCAATATTGATGTTACCGGTCACGGCTACGGGATGGGAATTGGGAGTGCCGTCTCATCGACCGGCAGTGAAGCAGCGAGCATCGCAGGGAGGGAATCGAGCGCGTTTAGTGTTTGTCGGAAGTACTCTAAATGGTGTTAGTTCTTCTCACGATGTCTCGACCCTGACATGGAATAGTACACAAACAGGCATGAGAATCAAACTTACTCCTCTAGTAAACCCACCTTCATCTTCTACTTAGGGAACAACTGTCTTGGGTCGCAACACAGAAGTCGTAGGTCTCTTTCTGCGTGGGCTCGTGCTCCCCTGTCTACCATTCCTGACTACCGACCTTGTCACGTTCGTCTAATGCTTCTCTCGTTGCGAGAGAGCTATATGCTGATAGTGGCTTCTGTTGCAGGTCGGATGTCAAAGGAATCTGAGAGTAGCGCAGTGCGTCTCAAGCAATATTATCGAGAGTTGGATCTTGATCGGAAGGAGAGGGCGTGGAAGCCCAGGTAGGCGAGCTGGAGACGGCTTGGGGGGCGGCTTTAGTCATGGAGAAGGTGTAGGGGACAATATGGTTCGAGAGGTGGCTGCGGAGGTTGCCCATTATATCGGGAGGGGGCGATTGGGGTTGGGGTGAGGGAGATGAGGAGAGGGTGTCGAGACCTGTTGCCGCTGCGTATGCTGATGGTGGAGTTGCGTTTGCGTTGGTGTGTGAAGGGCTGGACAACCTGGGGCTGCAGCTGGAACTGAATAACTCGATGCTTTAGGTTGATACTTCATGGTCTGTATGTCCTGATGCAAGCCTGCAGGAGGGTACAACTAGCGTTCGTACGTAGTTGTACTTCGATGTATACCAAAGGAGAGACGCAAGCGATCCAAATGGCTATACACGGGAAGACGTATACAGGCAGATGCATCAACATATTGACGAACGAAAGCTGACTGAAGCGCTTCGATGGCTCTATGTGTCGCTTACACTTCCGAAGTCATAATGCCGAGCTTACGGCATTCGCTGCTAGACTGATACCATCTCCTCTAGTACCTTCGGAGTTATGTTGAGAGAGGACGTATTGTAGGTCTAAATGTGATTTACACCATAAGTTCTAGATGAAACGTTAGCAAGAGTCTTAGGTGCAAATTCAAGTCTTGATTCCTCACTTTTGGTTGGAGAACTGGCGATTGGTAAAACTTATAGCGCCAATCTGTAACTCGGCCGTTGGGTTGTCACAATGAAGGAGCGTTCAAATTGCGACATCGACGTCCCGTGACTTTGCTGGACTACATCTGGAAGTATGGCAGGAGCAAAGATAGCATTGAATAATCAGGAGTGTATAATTGTTGAACGGATTTTAGAGCAGAGAGAAGGGCGGAAATGGGATATTTGAAAAGGTAGGAAACAGTAGAGAGTCTAAGATGAGGGTTAGAAGAAGCTTCGATACATTGATGCCATGTGAACATCCGTATCGTGTATGCCAAACGGGACTCTATACGAGTGTATTTGACACATCAAAGAGAGACCGAAGACACTAATGATCATGAAAACAGGGAAACATGGAAGATTGCTTGAGCGTGAAGTGAAAAAAGCTCGACAAAAGTCTCAGAAGATGCTCGTAGACCGCTAATTCGGAAGATTCCATGCTCTTTAGATTGCAAATCACGGAAACCTGTAAAGCTACTTCGGTGACTCACTAGATTCATCGCAGTCCAGGCACAGATGTCCCGTCTATTACCGCTTATTCAATCTCAAAACGGATACGCCCTAACATCTTCCTCCTCCTCAACCTGCAGCCCTCCGTCAACCTGCTCCTTATGTTTCTTATCCAGGTATTCAAGCAGAACCTCCTCATACTTTTCCTTGCCCTTATATTTCGACACGTCATCTCCCCAGCTCCTAACCGCACTGGCAAGTCGACCCGGCACGTAAGGCTCCTCGGCAATTTCCGTTATTGGATGGAAGTAAGTCCTGATGGTAAACACTACACCTCCACTGCGCGGGAGGCGACGTAATGTCTGGCGCTCAGATCGGAAAAAGTGATGCTCGATCGCGCGATTTTTCTCTGCACTGAACCAGCCAAGGGATCCAGGCTCGCCGTCTTCACTACCGATGGATGTGGACCACGGTAAAGAGTCATCGACCTGAATGAAATAGTTGTTCTGCTAAGTATCAGCTCCTGCAACTACCCGAGATCCTCGCTTGGAAAAGGGGGAGATCAAGGAGAATTGGCTTACGCGCTGCACAGGCCCGTTCGGCTGCACTCTCCTGAAGAAATTCATCATTCCTTTTTCCAACTTTGCTTTGTACCCCGGTACATCTCCAGATGTATGGATTTCGCTAAGTGGCATTCCTAGCTTATCCTCCAGACGCCAGAAGCCGGCCAGTAAGATACTGCCAGCGAGGAGATAATACTGGCCATCTTCCTTCTCAAACATGATAGCCAGGTCATCTTGCACCATACGAGCGGCCATTTGCATAGGATCTTCGACTAGAGGCCGTTCAATAACGTTGAACTTTTCACCCGTGAGCAAGTTGTTCATCCCGACGGGAGTGCGTTGGTATAGGGACGGGTAGCGTTCTGGGAGATAGGCGCAAAACTCTTCGAGGAGCTCTATGGCGCCGTCAAATGCGGCTGGATCGGTATGACTGCTTTTTGGGCCACGTTCAATGATGCGCCTTGCCTTGTCTGCGTGGTACTTCGGATAGTGGTTGTCCAATTCTAGATGTGGTTAGAACACGCAATCTTTGCTGCGCGGCAAGAGCTTACCGATCCATTCATCCCAAGGCATATTTCGAAGGCCCATAGTGATGTGATAGGGTCCATGCCTAAAAGGGCGATATGGATTTGGCTTTGTAGTGTGTACGTTCCAATTCGAAGCTGGCCTCGCATATGGACGTCGAAATTTGACAGGATCCCATACTAAACACATCAGGCTTGTTTGAACACTTCGACCTGACTTTTACGCACCTCCTGGTTTTCTCTCAGGCGCTTTAAACGATCTGCCTCCAGGCTTCTCAATATCTGGTGTGCTGGGTCTGCTTTGCTGTACAGGTTTTGTAAGAGATTTGAGTGCGCGCGTAAGTAACCATGACGTGAGGAACAATATCAATGCAGCATAGACCACTACTTTTGGATTCTGAATGGCGTGTTGGACTCCTGGAAGAGAGACTGATCGGTCGAGAAACGCGCTCGATTTGTCTTGACACGAGCGTATCAATTTGCCCACCATTCTGAGAGCAGGTAGAAATCAATGAAGGACAAATTAATTAAGACAAGGAAATTGCATCTAGTACGAATTGTGCAATAAATCTTTCATTATTCTGGGAGCAAAGAGCGATTGACCTTGATATAAATCAATTCAATATTCTTTGATTGATAACGTTGTTAAGCGTTGTAAGTCTGGTGGGGTAACGCCCTGCCATTAGGATAGCGTCTTTTACCGGATTCTTATCGGACTTCTGAGGATATTTTTTCCTGTTTAGGCGATGGATTGCCTTCGCCCTCAAGACGTGTTGCAACAGCACCACCACGACACCGTGGTGAAAAGCAGACGAAAGAGGCCAATGAAAATAACGATCTGGGCTCTGAGGCATAGCGAAACTTTTCACAGGTGTTCGCCTCAGAAGATGCAACATTTCCAGTCACCTGACCAAAAATTGCGTGAAAATCAATTGAGTTCCATAAACAATCCGAGGCGAGCGATCCGACCAAGGCAGAGATGCGAAGTCGGCCATTTGACGGGTATCATCAAATAGAACTCCATACAATACACAATATCCCTCCCAATTGCTTCTGTCAACTTGCAATTGAATTGCGAGTGACCTTACACGAGAGTATCATCGGCTCAACAAACAGCTTGTTGACATGGCCATTCCAGAACCCAAGATGTAAATATTAATACAATTCTGCGATCGTCCCTTTCCCTCATGGTCCTCCTCTTCCCCTTCCATGCTGTCCGTGTAACCATGAATTGGGCTCTCCAGGTTGAGGTTTATTGAAGAACTCCGGATTTATGTATGCGCCAGAAGCCGCTGGATTAGTCGGCCATCCATTAGACGTGTTCTGAAAGGGCTGATGAAAAGGCGGCTGTGGAAAGGGTGGTTGAGGAGCGAATTGTGCCCAATTTGGAAGTTGTGGTTGAAGAGGTGAGTATTCGTTATTCCCAAACCCAGCAGGAGTACCTGAAGAATTTTGCGTCATCTGCGGATATTGAGGATATTGTGGGAAGTGTGTTGCCTGCGGCTGAAACTGGGGAGGTGGATGGAAAGATGATGGCGGATTATGTGTTGATGGTTGGTTTTGGTAATGTTGTGGTGGCTGAGAGTACCCATTTCCAGTACCACCACCACGTCTTTCGAACTGCCCTCCTCTACCTCGACCTCGGTCGCCGCGACCTCTACCTCTGTCCCCTCTTCCTCGTCCTCTATTTGAGTCCCTGTTATGATTGTGAGAAGTTCCATTCATAGTGCTTCTCGCGTACTGTCCTTCTTGGGGAGCCTCGCCGTGTCCAAGAGAGTCTGCAAAACCAACAGGCCTCGACAAAGGTCTATATGGTCCTTCTTCGTTATCATCATAGTTCATCCCCTGGGCGGCGTCATAAGATGTATCATTCCGTTGAGAGGGAGGGCCACCACGATGGGAACCACCATTTTGCTGCGCACGGCCACCACGTTTTGCTGCTTTCACTTTTCGCTTATGTTCTGCTTCTGCTTCATCGTCCGAGAACTCCATCTCATCTGCTGCAACCTCTTCGTCATGTAAGTTGGATGCATCTGTTCCTTTATACGCCTTAAGTGCTTGGGTGAAGACGTATGTCGCGTGCTTTTCGGGATAGAAAACCTTCGTCCCGACAGTCAAACCAGCTTCTGTGACTTCGCCTGCATTTGTAAACAGGACTGAATAGAATGGCTGCTGAACCCGTCCAATGGTCTCCGACACCACACCAATGACGCTCCGATCTGCCAGACACAAAATTGAGCCACTTTCCAACACTTTGTATTCGCCCGATGTTTTTGCCTTGATCAACAAAATGTTGTCAATTATGTTTTCGACGTTTCCAATTTCAGTAATAGGCATTTCTTCAGTAATTGTGACATCTGGTTTCGGAATGACCACTTCAGGGACTTCATTTTTCGTCCGGTGTCCAGTGCCTGGCACCTTGTTTCCTCCTTTCCCGCCTTCATCATCTGAATCTCCGCCCTCTCCCATCAATATACGTGCCTGCTCTTCCGGGCTGAGAAGTTTGTAAGCATTTTCGCCTTCTTCGCTTTCGTCTGAAGAGCTTTCGTCACTCGATGATTCGTCTGAGGAAGATTCGATTGGGGAAGAGTCGACCTCCCATTCCGGGTGTTCTGCTTCGGCAGGGCCATCTTTCTGCTCGACCTGAGCTAGAAGAGTTTCGTCTGGCTGCAGAGAAGAAGACCTTCCCTCCGGATTTGTTTCTCCAGCCAGGATCGGGGCTGCGTCGACCATGGTTGCGGCATTGTCTGTCGATACAAGCTTTGCTGCAGTAACAGAACGGTCTTCCTCCAAGTCTTTTTCTCCTGCCGGAATCGCGCTCGTGTCAATCGTCATTGTAAAATCGTCTGTCGGATTAGGCTTTGTTGGAGTAGAAGATTCAGCGGTAGCAGACTCGACTTCGACGACGGTCTCATTGGGCTGGTCTACGACTTTCGTTCCAGCTTCTATAACAGGTGCAGGCGGATCAAGACCTCCCAGAAGAGCCTCCAATCCGCTGGTTAGAGGGGGGCTCTCGCAATCTGCTGGATTTTTCATATCTGCGTCAATTGAGACGTGCTCGTCCGGTGTCGTTTTGGGCCCTATTGAATCCATGGCGGGGATCTCTTGTAGTGGCTCAGGCTTGCTCTCAGAAGTAGAGTCATTTAATGTTGGAGTATTGATATTTGTAGTATCCAAATCCATCTTTTCGTGGTCTATATGAGGAATAGACATAATGCGGCTGGAAACCCAATGTTAACGTTGATTGATGCTGGCTGATCTCCGTCGCAAAAATATCGACATCGATAAATTTTGGACGCTCGGACCATCAGCGATGTCATAGCTTCTGACGCTGCCGATCCTGGCTCCTGGTCCCTCAATTGCTGTCACCAAAAGCATCTCTGTTCAACCTCCCTTGGAATTCTATATTCTACGCCATCAGAGATGCCTCCGAAGATAGGGAAAGCTCCTCCTCCTAGCTCTGGATACTCTACAACCCAGCCGAAGAAAAGAAAGTACGCTGCGATTCTTTACCCCGATTTCTTAGAGCTCCCTACTGACTCTCCCACATAGACCACCAACACCTTTCGCTGTAAAGCCAATTGGCGCATTCTACATCTTTTTCGGAGCGAATTTACTGGCGGCGATATATGCACCAATACAAGATTGTGACGAGACGTTCAACTATTGGGAACCTACACATTACCTCAGCCATGGATATGGATTACAGACATGGGAATACTCGCCGGACTACGCCATTCGCAGCTGGCTCTACATAGCTATACACGCGTTGATTGGGAGCTTCAGGCGGTTGTTACCATTCTCTACCAAGGTATTAGCTTTCAGCGTACGACAAATCCGCATGCTAATCACGGACAGCTTGGGGAGTTCTATTTCATCCGATATACTCTTGCGTTCATTTGCGCCATCTCACAAACGTATTTGTTCCGGGTCATCAACAATACCTTGAATCCTAGAATCGCGATGTTCTTTATGATGTCGATGGTCTTTAGCCCGGGGATGTTCAGCGCGTCGGCGTCCTTTCTGCCATCGAGCTTCGCAATGTATACAACAATGGTGGGTATGGCAGCTTTCATGAGCTGGAAAGGAGGTCTCAAGACTGCCCAAGGCATATTTGCCTTTGCCGTCGGCGGAGTCTTGGGATGGCCGTTCTCCATGGCCTTGTGTGCTCCGTTCTTGTTTGAGGAGATAGTCCTCGCCTTTTTGAGTAGCAAGGATGCATTTATTGAGACGATCATGCGATTTATCCGAGGCATTGTTGCAGGACTTGTGGTGTTGGTACGTCGTCTCCTCCGCAAACTCTACATCTACTTATCGAAAGCTTTAGTTTTTTGAGTTCGTCATCTCCACCTTCTTTTACAAGAAAGCCGTTCTAGTACCACTTAATATTGTCATGTACAATATCTTCAGCGAGCCTGGCAAAGGTCCAGAAATTTACGGCACCGAGCCGTGGCATTTTTATATTCGAAACCTGCTCTTGAATTTCAATATTTGGTTTGTTCTTGCGGTTGCTGCATTGCCACTTTTCACTATTAAGAAGGTCCTCTCGAAATCACCACAGGGAGGAGGAGCTATCACCGGTCTACGAACGATAATATTCATGATGCCTTTCTACCTCTGGCTGGGAATATTCAGCTCTCAGCCACATAAAGAAGAACGATTCATGTATCCGGCATATCCAGCGCTAGCATTGAATGCAGCTTTGTCTATGCATATTCTCCTCGCAGCTTTCGGAGAATCAGATCCGAAGACGCTCATTGGCAAGATTCCTGCAAGACTAAAGCTACTTATTGTCGGCATGGTAGTCATAGGGTCTGTGGATATTGGGGCATCTCGGATATATGGTGTTTATAATGGTTACTCCGCGCCTTTGAAGATATATGAGCCTCTTCAAAATGAGACAATTGGGAACTCAGGTGACTCAGTCTGTTTCGCCAAAGAGTGGTACAGATTTCCAAATTCTTATCATCTTCCCAACGGAATGAGAGCCAAGTTTGTCAAAAGCGAATTTAAAGGTCTGCTTCCCGGCCAGTTCGCGGAATCTAGAATAGGATACGGGTTCTGGGCTGGAGCATGGCTTGTTCCGGCTGGAATGAACGACGAGAATAAAGAGGATACAGGGAAATACGTAAGTTCCAGTATCTTCCATGTAGACCGAATTCTGATACGAAATAGGTTGATCTTCACACGTGTGAGTTTTTGGTTGACACGTATTATCCTGATAAACCAGCTGCTTCATTACTTGAGCCGCATTACATCTTGGACGATGGTAATTGGGATAAACTGTCATGCGAACCATTTCTTGATGCTCGAACTCATGTTATAGGACGGACTTTATGGCTACCGAATCTTCCATTTGTGCCAGAAAATTTTCGCAGGAGATGGGGCAAGCATTGCTTATTGAAACGAAAGATACCCACCAGATCATGATTATAGCAATATGTATTGTACGGGAACTTAGATCATTGACAACCCATGATGGACGCCTGCAATCTAATTATTGGTGTCCTTTGAGTTCTACATACAACCACGCGGGATAGCATTGATGAAAAATATGCTCACGAGGGGACAGTAGAAACGTGAACAATATATTTCTAGCTTGGTCGGAATCACCTTGAGGTACTCATTTCTCCGCCTCTTGGAGTCTCTTCATTAATCTAAGCCAGCTCCGAGACACTGAATCCTTTCATATATATCAGTAGCCCTCCTTCGTCGGCGTCCTTCCGTTCCGTGGCGGCCAGATATCATTTCAGCCTATTCACCAACTACATCATCGCACCATATTTGCGACAGGACCCTCCCATCACTCGGAAGTGTCCTCAATTCAATTTGGCAAATTATGAAAAGTGTCTGCTCGGTGCTCTTGGCCCGTGACTCTTCTGAGCGGATGTTGCTTAAAGGTCATCAATACCCGATAGTGCACCAAAACGTGTCTCATATGTCAAAAGATTTCTACTACTTTTTGCTCGACTTCGTAAAATGGTTTCTTCTACTTACATCACTATTTTGCTGCTCTGGGCGATGACGGCGTATGCTCAGCAACAAGCTTGGCAACAATGTAAAAGCTAAGCTACGTGAGCTATGAAAAGAGCTGACGGGAGACAGGTGGAGGTAAAGAGTGGAAGGGTGGAACGACCTGCGTCTCTGGATATGTTTGCACAGCAAGCGGGTAATTCTTCACTCCCACGCTTATCGGTATACTCAGCTAACAATGACCTTAGAGAGTGTAAATACCATTCTTCCCTACAACTCTCTCAATATCCAACCATCTACTAACAACCCCCAAAAAGTCTACTCCCAATGCATCCCCTCCACAAACCCATCACCATCTCCAACTCCTACAATCCCAGCCTCCAACCCAGATCCGGCAACCCCAACAACCACAAGCAACCCTCTCGCATCCGGAGGCCCAGGCCCAACCCTCCAAAACGGCTACTACTGGATCCGCGCAGTCGCCCCCCCAAATTTCCACAAATACCTCCAAACAAACCCCCAATACGTCCCCGGAACCGCAATCCTCTCCTCCCACCTCACAGCCGGCCAATTCCAGATAATCTCCGGACAGCTCGTTCAACGTCCATCCTCTCCCCTCCCCCCTCCCTCCCTTCCACCATCCTACTAACACCCCCCAGTTGTATCCGGCGGTCACCTCTACGCCAACGTCGCCAAACAAGCCGACGCGCGCGCCTTCCTCCTCGCGGTGTCCTTCAGCACGAGTCCGAATGAATACGGGAGCTTCATGTGGAGTGGCGATGCATTACAGTGGAGTCATCCTGATATCCCGAGGCCGAATTTGAGCGCGTGGTTGGTTTGTGGGAGGATGAGTTTGTGGGTTAATTTGGGGGCTTATGGGTATAATACGCCGGCGGGGTGTGTGGATCAGACGGTATGTTGGTTTTGTATATGCTTTTGTGGAGGGGGATGGGAGCGGATGGCAAGTGCTGATGGGGTGACAGATTCATTATTATAATGATCGGACTGCGAATGAGTGAGGTGGATTAGAGGGTTTCGAGGCGAGTTGTGAGGAGGACCGAGAGATGCGCGAGAGGTGTGATGAACGCGTGAGGAATTATATTTCATGGCGGATAATGGCGACTCCATGGGAAAGAAAGGCTTATTTCATGGCGGATAATGGCGACTCCATGGGAAAGAAAGGCTTCAATGTGCGGGACTGTCAGAAGGACACGAACATCCAGTCGCAGAGTAACGAATGCTATTGAACATGGGCAAGAAAATCGCGGATCTTTGTGAGTTACAGCTTGAGAAAGTTAGCCATCATCATCTGAAGTCTATTAGCTAAATTCTTCCCCTTCAACCTACAATCTGACCAGATCAAAGTAACTGCGTCATGCCCCTTCCCTTCTCTGGCATTTTACTATGCCATCTTCGCTGCGTGCTACATAGTATCCTATAGCAGTTTCAAATCCGTCCAATCACAGCTCGGCTGGCGCAATGGTAGCGCGCAAGACTTCTATCTTGAGGCTGTGGGTTCGAATCCCACGTCGAGTGGTACGTGTGTGTTTGTGTGGAGTCAAGTTTTTCTTTTTGGGTTTCCCAGAAGTGGGCTGGTGGATAAAAGGCCGATAGCTCGGCTGCTGCCGACTTCGTTGCCGACGTGGAAGCGACTACCGAGTGAGGACAATGTCTAAACTAGATTTTCTACTTAGGTGAAGAACACAATGTGCAAGACATATGGGGCTCAATCTTTCTACTTGTTATACCTATTGCAGAAGCCGAAGCACAAATAGGATCCATCAAGATACATGTAGAAAGAGCGACAGATCCTTCGATTTTTTGCCCTATCTGTACTGACGGTTCTGTACCTCCCTTTGCTTGGGGTTCCTCAATACAAACTTTGCCGCCCATCTATAAACACCCGAAGAAATAACCACACGCCAAGGAAAATGCTTCACAAGCCCAAACCGAGACGTATCTGGTCGTTGTTCAACTGAATGTGTCGTGGTATCATATCGCGTTCCGCAAACGCGCCAGACCTAAAACTCCTCTGATGAAACAGTACAATATTAACTCACAGCCACCCAGGGAATCGTAGGATGTCTTGATCTACGCTAACAAATCTTCAAGTGTAAGATGATTATGAGGGTTATGAAGTGTTGGAGGGACTGGACTAATGTCCCAGTCCTCGAGCTCCTCATCGTCGTCTTCGTCATCCTCGTTGAGCTCGGAAGTGAACTGCGCCTCGAATACGGAATTAGCGTCGTCGTCGAATTCGGAATCAATATCTTCATCGTCGAGGAGGTCACACATCAGTCCCGTCTTTCTGTCAAATTCAACCCACGATCGTGGTTTCTTGAAATTGTCAGTGGTCCATTTGAAGATCGTTTTTCCAGGGCGGTATTTGGAGGTGGGAGGACGGCCGGCTTCGGGGTATAGTTGTTCTGAGTTGGATTTGGTGTTGGAATTTGACGTTCCTGAGGGCGCGGAAGCGGGCGTGGCAACGGGTTCTCCGTGGTGGAGACGACTTTCGGGGCTAGCTCGGACGACTTCAAGGTGGAGGTTGGTGTCGCTAAGGGGGCGAAGAGAGTTGCCATTTGGGTTGGAGACAAAGACTGGATAGCTGGCGCCGAATAGCCCTTCGTTGCGGACCTGGGAATTGTTAGTTGCCTGGATGTATCATCATAGATAGAATTACTTACCATGTGGCGGAGCATGGACTCTTCGCTGTTTTCGGGGCCCTGGCCCATATCAGGCGCTCCTGTGAAAATTTGTCAGTAATTAGATATAAGCGGTAACATACGATCCGAAGACAAATGGGGTCCAGGTCACATGGAAATGAATCTTCAATAACTCCGAAGACATGTGCATCTACTCCCTGGGTGACATACCTGTTAAAATGACCTCATCTGCAATCTTACCACTATACCAACGTATGACTGCTGCATAGCGAGGGCCAGGGAATGGTAAATGTTCGCAGAAGTTCACCAGGTCCAGTCTTAAATTCTGAAGTGAGGGTAGTAGTTTTTCATATTGTCGAATCGGTCCTGGCAGAGACACCGACATGGCTTTCAGAAACTCGGAAAGCTGAAGCCAGCAATACGATTGCACGCCTCTGTCCTTGAACATCCCATTCGGCCGCCCGAGAATTGGCATGATGAGCTTGTCGATACTTGGATGGTAGATATCCGCACCGCTCATATCTTGCTTTCGAGGAAAGTCATCATAGTACTGGCCCACGACCCGGATATTGATGTTCTTGATTGAAGCTCTTAGTGGGGCAGGAAATTGCGAGAAGTTCTGGAGGGCAGCTACTTGTGTGAAGACAAAATCGTTGCAAGTAATAATAAGCTTAATGCCTTCTACCCGGAAAGCCTTTGACGTAGCAAGAAAATTAATAGCAAGATGTTTTCGAGAAATGGCCTCTTCTTTCGTGCAATTTCCTTTTCGGAGTTTGAAGAAAGGGTCGATGATGGGAACTGGACTCGTGACCGAATATCGAAAGATTCGTAGGATGACTTCATTTGGTAGAAATGGCATTGGTGTATCCGCAATTAACGAAGGACGAGTTACAGCACGACCATTCCTCGTCCTCAGGACACGCTTCGACTGAAATAATCTTGTCGGTGGTTGCGCCCATGGTATGTCGTTTCCTGATAACAAATCCCGCAATCGTTGGATTTCTGCGTTGGCCGACGCGTTATCCTTGAGAAGGTTGGCGTTTTGGATTTCAATAGCTGACTTATCAAAACCATCACCCTCTAACATGCATACCTGATAGATCGTAAGTATTTTAATCGCGACCACGCCGGATTACCTACGTGACGATGGAGATGTGCATGCGCCGCGGCTTGCAGAGTACCCATGGGCGGGAATTGCGGTACGATGACCGGCATGTTAATGTTGTTCATCGCGACAGTATGAAATATCTGTATCTGTATCCTACCGGATCAGGAGAAAGTCGCGTCCAGTTTCGATATCGTTCCCGCGATGTCGATGGAGTCGCAAATCTGATGTTGCAGCTAGGCTGAGATGAGTTTTATATGGCTGTGGAACCGAGATCGGGTTCGAGCGTTGTGACGCGCCTGTGCTGGTGGTCCGATGGTTTGTCACATGACATCATCGCGGCTGCCGATGACATCGGGAATATCATTCATATTCACCTCCCTGTGGGGTGCTCTTTTCTCGAATAACCTTGGAAGTTCCTAGAAGTGATTCATACTTGGCCTGGTTGTGTATGAGACCCAGACCAGATTCGAGCCGACAATAATAATTAGGCGTGGTTGACGTTCCGCGAGGCCGCTCGCTTCGCCCTTGAAGGTGGATATGGATGTTCGTTTTATAACCTCCGTTGTATTTATATATATATATACCTCAGCATACTACAGTTTTCGTAGAAATCGCTCTCGACCGTACTGAACAAAAATCTCTATCGCAGTGGTCTAGCCGAGCATCAACACGCCAATTTCTTTTATATCCGCCTTATAGTCCCTTGACATTTATCACGTTTAAGAAATAGACAACCCATTTGAGGATTTGAAACATCCAACAACCGTTTGAATACAAGGGCATAATAACTTCAATAGTTCTAAAAGTCCTCGACTAAACGGGAAAGCTAGCTCGACACTCGCAGCAACGGTTCAACCGGTTAAACGACTCAGCCATCTTCGGTTCGGCAGTCAAACCCTCGGCAACCATTCAACTCGTAACTCGTAAGCTTCCTTTTTACACATACGCAGGTTTTCAAGATGCAATCCAATCAATACCGAACCAAGAATTATTCGAACGCAAGCACGTGGCTTTTTGTCGTACCCACTGGTGCAAGGCTGGATTCACTTACATAATTGTGAATCATTTCCTCGAAATAGCAGCATTTACCGTCATAATTCCAAGGTTCCAAGGTTATTCCTCCAGCGCATCAGCTGACTACCCCCAAGACAAATTCCTTGTCATGCGCCGCCAAGCCCGTGTGGCCCCCTCTAAGCCAATGTATTTCCAGGTTGGAGGTACAAAACATGAGTCCTCCCGCACTAACAAACAAGTGACTATCATCTCATAATCTACAACAGCAATATTCAAAGCCTCACATGCACCTCGATTGAATAGCAACGATTAAGAACATCATCAAATACTATGTCGACCAGCGCCTCTCCCTCCGAAACTCCCACGACACCTGCCAGGGCAACCACAGAGCCCTCCGCGTCAACCTCACAATCCCCAGACTACCAACGTGGATACAAAGAAGGCGTCAAGTCTCAAGAGGCTAGAATGCAAGCTCAAAAGGAGCGCTTCCGAGCTCAAATCGAAACGCTTAAACGCGAGGTCAAGAATCTGAGAGGCAGAGTCGAGCAGATGGACGGCCAGGTTGTGGGATCCCCGAGGATGGGTGTCGTCCGGAGAGAGAGCATTGCGGAGCACGAGGCGAGAATCAAGAATGTCGAGAGAAGCTTTGGTATCTGAATGATGTTAAGTACGATTCTCAGGGCAACGACCTAGGTATGCTTGATAGGAGCTTTGGAGGTGGCCGCCAGGGGCCCGGGGGCATTCGAGGTGTGGCACGTGATTAAGGCTATGAGCCTCCCGAGGTCAAGCTGCACGTAGAGATAGAGGATGGAGTCGACCTTGCGCTTTGGATTACCCGGGGAAAGTCTTACGCGTGAATGTACTGGGTTGGGCGCATATTTCGGAGTTACTGGACGGAATTCTATTACCATTCAAAGACGCCATGTTCTTTGTGAGTGAGACGCGCACTCGTGATTTCGAATCTGATTATGCCATAGATTGAGAATGGATGCCAATCACGACTTCACACTTCCTCCTAATTAGTACACTAATGTGGATGTTTGCTACATGCTGATGAAGTTTTGAGCTGTGATTCAGCGCCGTCGATTCATTTCACTTGCTATATATACAACATACATTTTCCCTATCACCTCCATTTCATCAACCGCTTCCACTATTTTGAACTTCCCACAATACCCAAGATGTCTGATCCTAACCAGCCCGAGCTACCCGAGATATCTGACCATTCGGACGACGGATCTGCAGAGAGCGCCTCTGATGCCGCGGAAGAACCTATGTTCTCACCGAACCCAACACATTGGAGCCATTACCTGGAAACCGAGGAATTACGGGGCTTGCTCTCTGGCTTAAAGTCAGTGATCCCTAATGATATGCAGCCATATGAGTGTGAGCTCATCATGGAGCAAGCTGCACGTACGGAGAAGTTGAGAAAGCGAGCTCTCCAAGAAATGATCGAGGAATGTCAAGATGAGGCTCTCCGTGAAGTCTACAAAGCAATAGGACGACTCGAGAACCAGACTCGGGCAAGTAGGAATATGACTTGCGACGCTCTTGAAATGACCAGGCTGAAGTGGAAACACGAGGGGAGAGATCCTAGCCAAGCTGAGAAAGCAGTGCGGGAGAGGGTGTATTGGGTGGCAGCTCTGGATCTCAACTCCGAATTAACATCGCCCGACTTCGTAGAAGGTATACCGCGAGGGGATTTGGAGGAAGAAGCAGACGAGGACGATGGTACGTGTCTCTCCCCTCTTATGTTGCTACTACTCGCTCCAAACGTACTAATCACATTGCAGAGAGTCTTGAGGACGAGTCTTTAGTCACAGAGTGTGAAGAAATAAAGGATGATATCAATAATGCTATCTGGAGAGCGAGAATGTGCGAAGAGACCAAGAGTTGTCATCCAAGAAATGCCAAAGTCAACAGTGCTCTGGACAATTTAACCGGCATCCGTCAACAATCTCCTGAGCGCCCTGTTCCGATCGATAATTATACTAACACGTACGGAACTCCCGCGCAGCAAAAGCCTCAGGCTTTGGAACGTCAACGAACACCATCGCCTTCGGCATATTTGTCTACGATCTCGGAACGAAGCGAGATGTCAGAGAATATGGAGATTCCATATCAGGAGATTCCATATCAGGAGAACAGCTTCACTGAGAACGCGATGTCTTCGAAAACCGGTGGCATGCCACACGTACAGGCACACAGCAAACCACGAAGGGAACTAGACATTCCATGGGACCGTCCTGAATCCCCGATGCCCCCGACGCAAGCTCCTACGATCGAGAAGTACCAAATGCCTCCAGTTCCCCAGCAATACCCCAGAGGTGAATCTCCAGTTTCAAGAGTCGAGGCTCCACCTCCAGTCAGACCGCTTCCTCCTCAACCACCAGCTCAATCACCAGCTCAACCACCAGCTCCAACACGTATACTACTCCGCAAACCACCATCATACAACCACCCCACTCCTCAATCCCAACCCTCTCCTCATCCACCCATCCAAGTCCTCCCCCCTCGCACCCGACAAGAACCCATACCCTCCCCTTCCACAACACACACTGTCCTCACCGACGAATCAGTAATGCGCCGTCTCGAACACGCCCTCAGCAAAGCCCCTCCGAGCCAATATACCATGGACGCCGTATACAAACAGCTCCAATCGTTCTACATGAATGAATTAGGACTTCATCAGAGGATCCCGCGCCATGCCACGGGGAAAGAGCATTTGATTGTGCTTGATACTGCGGTGAGGAGGCATTTTAATGGGTTGTTGAGGTATTGTGGGGGGGATGTTGAGAGAATGGTGAGGGGGTTTTAGGGTTAGGTTGGGAGAAGGGGACGGGAGGGGAGGGGGAAAGGGGAGGTAGATAGTGGGAAATGAATGGATGGGGGATGCTATAGAGTCTATTTCTCGCTTTTTTTGTGACGTAGAATACAAGTTTGATAATCGATAAATGTGGGCACCGAAACTTTTATGTTGTAAAAGCTACAAGCGCAGAGGAATAGTCTACTTCGCAATTTCAGAGAGTAAAAGCGATTTATCGAGAATCTAAAAACCATGATGAAGTGGCAGATGGTACCAGGCACTCTTCTTTTCTCCGAGTCAAGACCAAAGCAGGAGCAGTAGAACGCATTTAGTGAAGCCCGAGGAAGTATCCATGACTCTTCCGTGATTCGGCATACCAGTCTCCACTGAAGTCACTCGAGTAGCGATATACATACATCTAAACCTCAACCCTCCTCATCTCGCAAGAAATCAGGCCATTTAAACACCCTCGAGCCTCTTGTTGCGAGAGCATAGCCATCACCATGTGCCACATAAATTCGAGCGTCTCAGGTACGGAACTCGATTATTTTTGAATCGATAAAAAGTCATTACCGGCAGGTATTCTTACCTTGGTGTTTGTATTATGCACAAGCAGCTTTCTGCAAAAGCTTTGAATTCTACCTCTGTCTATTCATAAGTTGGCGGTTTACCGCCGAATGTAAATCCACCACTAAATTCCCTGTTTCCGACTCATCATTATAACATTTCCAGGCCAGAGAATCCTCACGTGGCTATTTCTTGCTTTTCGCGTTCAATCAAAATTCTCAAGGTTCTTAGTGCTGTCCTCGGTCTTCACCTCCTGCCTGCCTTGATGGCTTCAATTTTCTTCTTGCTGAGATTTCATCCATGAGTTCGGTACACTGCGCACATGCTAGGTATCAATGGGTGCACATTCGTCTGAGCGTAAATTCAAATTGTAAGAATCAAGGCGTGAGATGAATAGAAATGAGGATTTTCACGGAAATAGATAAGGAGGTATTTTTTTTATCATAGCTCTCCACCACGCTTACATCAACACCGGCAAGTCCTCGTCTCCCCGCCGACGAGGCTAGCTCCCAACGTCGTCAGCCTTCTTATTCACTGTTATATACCACGATATAGACTTTTGTTGCACGTCGCAACGACGCTAACGACGACGTCTCTCGCGCGAGGCTGGGATTTGAGCGTCAGCCTTACTATTCACTGCTTTTTGATATTGCGGGAGTTGCAGCTGGGGAGGGAAGAGGGAAGAATGAGGTTTGGCGGTTGCGGGTTTGACGACCGTTTGATTGTAATAGAACACGGAGTTATTCAAGTTACTACAGGGGATGAATCTGATTCTTTACTAAAATACCAGAGGCAATTAAGGGTGAAGAGAAATTAGCTTTTCGTAAAGAGTATATCACGCCTCAATTCAGGATTGAACATGACGTCCTAGAAGTAAACACTCCCTAGTAAAGTATACAAGCAATACTTCATCTAGTCTTCCAGAAGTTTCAGCTCCTATAAGCCTGGAATTGTTATCTTTTAGTGTACTTGCACAACCATTATTAGTAGTAGGGGATCAGGAAATAGAAAACTACCTCTAGATCAAGCACACTAGCATCCAAGAGTCAATAGTCACTAAAGAGTACTAGAAGGCTTCTAAAGCGGACACTATTCAAACACTTTGAAACAATGAAGCACAAGAAATGCGAAGGAGTAACAAACTATACTAAGTATCCGGAGCTGTAGCTTTGGTTGGAAGCCGTGGCTCTTCGGGTATCTAATCTAAGCAATTTAGGCATGCTACATCCTCGGGAGACACAGCTGTATGATAGCAAGCATTGAAGGGCGCAGCATCAAACAACGGTACCACCAACATGATTGGGTCCCATTTGTCAGAAGGGTGCTCACGTATTTAGTCGTCAAGGCGAATGACAATGTGATACAGCTAGTTGATTGGAGGCCAAGACTTGACGGAATTGAACGGTACCAAAACACGTAATGATGGGAACACATATCTCGAGCTCACGAAGTAGTCGTAATACGGAAGTTTTGTAATGTTCTAAAGAATGACGTTTTGCGTCAACAGCAAGACCTTAGACTCTATTATGTGCGACTTTTCTGCCATGACCCACTTCCCTCTCCATTATCTAATGACCTTAACTCCACGTCAGCCATCCATGCAAAAGCAATACTCACGAAACCATCTTACTACTAGCCCTCCAAGTCTCAATCTCGCTCTCACTAATCTCTCTCATCTTATTAACCTGCGCCGCCTCCCCCTTCAACATCCCTTTCCCAACTTCCACAGCACGTCCCATCATGCCCATTCTCACAATAGTATATGACACCGTCTTCGCCTGTACTCTGATGACGCCGATTCTTGGATCATCAGGTCCACCATCATGTTTCCCATCGCCTAGATCGCCCATCCAGGCCTTAAGTGTGGGGGAGTAGTGCTTCTTAACAAACTCACGATCCGTGACGACAGTCGAGGTTCCGGAGATAGACGCCCACTCGCCCGACCCATTGAGGAAAGAGAGATTGATATGAGGATCCGAAGCGAGATCGTCCGTCTTCCCAGATTCGGTGTTAGTGTGGAATAGGAGGTCGATGCCACCGTTTTCCTAGATGTGCCGTTAGCGCTGATCCAAAAGTTATATACACCCTAGTATATCTGCCAATGGATGTCGCGAATGAGATACGTACTTTTCCGGCCAATGCCATACATCTGCTAACCAAAGCACCAGTCTTCTCAACGCGGGTGGTCATCATGCCGAATTTACAGGCGGAGATGAACTCGTTGAGATCCTCGACCTTCTCCTTGATGGTGACCTCTTCTTTGTTTTTCTCCGTGTATGGATCAGCTGGCTTAGAGCCCGTTTCGGCGTTTGAGAACGACATGATTGGTTTGGTGGTTGTGAAAGGTTGTTGGGATGGGATTGAGTATTTGGTTGATCTAATGGATGTTAGTGGTTGAATTGAGATGCGTTTGGTGCGAAAGAGAGGTTGGATGCGTGATGCAATCGAAGGACGCATTTTCAAGAAATGGTATGGCTATGGGGAGGTAAGATGTGATGTGTACTTACTTTTACGATTAGAATTGAATTTGTGGTTTATGAGGCTGGAAACTGGAAGTCGAGCTGTCATGATATAGTGCCTGGCGGGGTTGGTATTGATGACGTATGGGCGAGGGGGTCCGATGGAGGCCGCGTCTGGTTCCTGAAATATACGATGCGCTGATCGAGTTTACGAATTATTGTCGTATATCCAGTAGGCGCCTATTTAGTGCATTTGTAAGTCTTTGTTTTACGATATTCAGGCGACTAGACGCGGCCTAAGAGGTCGATTTTGTACGCGAGTGAGCCACCGTAGTACACGATATATCGACCTTTATTACAATGATCTAGGTATAAAAGACGATTAAAACAGGTAATATTAACGAGCTTCTAGCTGATATATGAGCATATAACAGTAAACCATATCAGGGTCAGTATAATTAGCTTCTCAAGTAATGTGAATTGTGGGTGGCCGCTTAATCGGACCCCGTAGAGTCCCGTCATCTAGCTCCTGCACCAAGACATCAGGTCTTTCTCAAACAGGCAGGTATGCCTAGTCTTTATATGAATCACAGCAAAGTTGACATTCCTCGTAACATGTACATCAGTATAACATGTACATCAGTATAACAGGAATGTTCGGTGTGCATCAACAAACGAAGGAGATGTGCTTACCAGTCGCACTTCTCAGTATCAACCTAGATGTTCCTGTTCGTATCATGTATAAGTCTGGCCCTCATAGGCCGTTATGCCATCACAATAAATGATGTTGGAATCCATGGCGACTCGTTCAAGGGTTGCAGCCGTTCTCGACCAAGCGGTACGCGTGTTGCTTTCGACCTGACTGCCAAAGTGAACATTGAGAATTTCAAGGATATAATCATATTCATATTCATTAAGCCCCCCGTACACCATACCGAAAGGTGGTCATACTCCACAACACCATTCCATGACACAGTTATGCCACAAACTCGACATGCAGTTCCAGTGTAATGCTATACCAACAAGAAAGAATAATCATTTCAAATGTCATGTTCACTCGCTTCACGTTTCTCATACCATAGAGTTATATTCCCACCCTCCAGCACGTTGCATACGTTGTCTCGCCTGAAGATCTCTTCGAATCTCATCTTCAGTCAAACGATCGATTCCTCCCCAATTGGCGCTGGATGTCCTATCTCTAAATTTCGAGAATTTGTCCTTGCTCTTGTTGAATACCTCTTCCATATTCAGCGGCTCGGACTGACCAAAAATGTCAGCAGGATCGATATTCTCTTGCTCTGTTAGCTGTTTTCTAAGAGCTGGCGATTCGATCCAAGCAGCACCCTTGAAGGATGGTTTCTTTGCTGAATCATCTTCATCATCCTCGTCCTCCGAGTCAGTGTTGATCTCGGGGAGATCGATAGTCTCTCCATTCTGATATTGAGGAGATGATTTTGCGGCAGATTTGGCAATCGCCTTCACCCCCCCAGGTCGAATCGGAGTCTTGTATGGCTGAGGTTTCGGCGGGCCATTGCTTGTAGCAAATGGTATAGGCCCCTTGGACATCTGTGCCATGTCCATTGGATGAGCCGGTCTTTGTTGGTTCAAATTATGTTGTTGAATAATTGTTGATCGTTGTAAATTGTTCGATGGAGCATTCGCATACCCACTCGGGAATAAAGATTTTGGCTGAGAATCCTATTGAACATTAGCCTGTGACTACAATATACACGCGGGTAGCTTACCTTTGGTCGAATGCTCGATTGGCGGATTGGGCGTGCATTCATGCCAGGTTGATTCTCTGTCGCATCATCGTCGTCATCAAATTTCTCACTAGTCTTACGACGCTTTGCGTGTTGTTCGTAAGATGGGCCATTTCGCTGAATCGCAGGGCGGGAGTGATCATCAGGTGCATCTTGTTGAAGAGGGCGTTTTGGTGGAACTTTTGCGACGTGATGTGCTGCTTGGCTAGCTGGTCTGGCTAGATCTTCATGTTGCCGAAGAGCTGAATCTATGCGAGGCTTCGGCTGGGTAGTTTCACTTCGTGGCACCGGAGGTAATGCTTTATCTTGCAAATTCCGGGCGGCTGGTGGTGGTGCTCCCATTTGCTTTGCCCGCTCAAGTTCCTGCCTTCGCTTCTCGGTAGCTTGTCGAGACGCGGCTTTCTTAGCATCCGCGGCATTAGCCACTCTCTCCCTCTCCGCTCGAAGTTCACGTTGTCGTTCTGCTTCTTGTCTTCGCTGTTGCTCTTCTTTGCGGCGTTCTTCTTCCTTGATAGCTGCGCGCTGCCTTTCGTTGTCTTCCTTGAGTTGACGCTTTCTCTGTGCAGCAAGTTCATCCTATAAAGTTTAGCAGAGTTCATCATGAAAATATTCCAAATGCACTAACCTGTTCCTTTTTACGTGCGGCAGCCTCAATGGCTTTGTTGGCTGTTGCCTTGAAGCTAGACGTAGAGGCTTTGCTCTGTATCGAGCTAGTGCTTGCTTTCTTTCTGAGGCCAGGGGGACCACCGGCTGGAGCTGATAGAGATGCTTCCAAGGTTGCTGCCAGCGTCGAATTAGACGGGTGGTATTGATGGCCTCGTTGTGAGCCGGTGTCTACCCTGATGACCATCGGTGGTTTTGCCTTTGTGAGAGTCTCCTTCGCGGGTCTCAGAGGTCGTTTAGGTCCAGGTCGACCTATCGCAGACTTCGGTCGAGGAATTGCTGGTGGTGGCATTGCAGAGGCATCAGTCATTTCCACGTCCCGTGACAGATCAGTGGTGCTAGCAGCCGCTGCTGCGACGCCCTCAGCCTCTAATTGAGCCTTTGTCTTGCGTGGGCTGCTCCTGGTAGCTCTTGGACTTTCTATTTGAATAGCCTTCGATTGCTGCTCTTGATCCTTACGTGCATCGATCTTTTTCTGCATAACCGCGATCCGCTCTTGTTCTTCGTGGAAAACACGTGCCTTTTCCTTTTCCTTGTTCCGAACCTTTTCGAGTTGATTAGCCATTTTCTGTGCTTCTCTCTCTTCCCTAGCTTCTCTTGCCTCTTGCTCTCTTTGCCGTTCCTCTCGCTCAGTGGATGCTCGTGTCTTACGGGCCATCGCCTTCGGTGGACTCTTTGGGCCTTGGATAGTGTTGGCCTGGACACTAGATTCGTTATCTAATATGGGATATAGTGGTGCCTTGTCGTGAGATTGAGATAGTACATCATCAAGGGAAGGGCCGGTGTTGCCACCAAATCGGGTTGAAGGAGGGGACAAGGCAGAAGTCTTTGCATCCGCGCTGACCGCTGCACTGCTAGCAAAAAGACTCCTCGAGGTCTTCATAATTGAAGAGAACTTGTCCTTAGCAGCTTTCAGCGGGCTACCTCTGTAGCTCCTGGAAGGAGATTTCGGTGGAGTGTCGTGTTCATCACCACTACCAATTGAAGGATTGGGATTTGACACGGATATTGTCTTCTGGAGACCTGGAGAATCCCCGGCCTTCTTCGGAGATCTCAACACCGATGTCGACGCGGATTTGACATGACCAAGTGTACTCGTTGTCCTTTCTGGGATTACTGGTTCACGAAGAGGAGATCGCAGACGTTGATCATCTCCTCTTTTTGGAATATTGAACTGCGAACTGGCGATGCTAGTCTGGTGGATGCCTTCCATGACATCGGTCGTATGGCTCTTTGGCATTTGTGGTCTCGGACTGAATACAGTGACATTTTCAGTAGATGTAGGTGGGCCAATCCAGCTATCCTCCTCGTCGTTAGGGAAAGCACCGGGAGGTGGACGAGATTTGCGGTCAGGAGAACGCTGAGGGGACATGTCTTTTCGAGTGATCTCCTGAGCAGGTACGGCTTGCGAATTTTGACTGCTTTGGGACACGGAGAGTCCGCCCGCTGCAATGGATTTCGATGCCGGACGCGTTTGGGCCTGGGATTGACCAAGTCTGCTAATTTGATCTTGAAGTCGCTGTGTAGAGGTCTTGTTGTGCAGGCGGGCCATCTTAGAATCAACGCCGCCTACCGTTACATCGTCCTCCCTATCGATATCCAAATCATCCTCGTCCAAATGCTGCTCTTCTTGTCGGGCATTCCCAAGACTCTTTCCGCTAGTGGTACGACCATAGTAGCTCGTTCGATTCTGTTCCAAGTGGCTGGTTCTCGATGTGCGAGCCCCGAGACTTTTCTTGGTGGTTATTGGCTCTCGTGCTGGTAAAGATGCAAAATTCAAGCTGCTCTTTCGCACTATAGGTCTGATTGGGCTAGATCCTTCAGACGGAGAATGTAGTTCCTCGGCCTGCTCGTCCTCCATAGGTTCGTCTTCTGGCGGCTCATTTTCTACGTGCTCATCTGCTACGCTTGGCTCTGTTATCTCGGGATATTGTGCAATTCTTGGTGGGGATGATTGCAGCGCTGATACAGGTCGCTCAGGCGATTTTTGTGGCGATTTGAGGGGTGACCGTTTATGAGGCGACGATGACTTTTGCGTTCTAGCTTGGAGAGGCGACTCGAGTATGGGATGGGTCGTTGTCTCCAATTCGTTCATTGGCTTTACATTTTCCGTGTCAATTTCCATTCCTTCAGCCTCTTGAGGATTCTCTGATATCTGCTCTTTGGCAGATTGGAACGATCCATCTGATTCCCGCTCAACGACTGGGTCATCCTCTACAGAAAAAATCTCGCGTATGTTGCGTTTAGGTGGAGAATTTGGTTGTGTAGCTACAAATTGGCTGCCCTGTGTCGCGTGCACACGTTGAGACTGAGATTGGCTCCCAAAGTATCCCGAGTCGAAGACGTTGTGGCTAGGAACTGGTTTTCGCTGAATTGGACTTTGGACACGCGGTGACTTTTCCGCTGCTTGCACTTCTATCGGACTGGGCTCGTCTTCTGCTACCTGGAACATCGCAATCGGTCGTTCGAAATGGGTTTGTTTGAAGGGGCTAGGCCGGCCTTGAGGTGTGGCCGAGAAAACGTCTGACAATGGCTGTGCGAGATTAGAAGATGCAAATAATGAACCCAAACGGACTTACTGCACGCGTCTCGAGAGGGTTGCCTTTTCGCGCCGTTCGCGGCGTCTTTCCTCTCAGTTTTCCAGGTGTCTTGAATATTTCTGCGACGCTTCTGTAATTCTGCGTTAGCCAGTGCCCGCTCCTACCGTCTTGTTTACCTACACATGATTCTCGCTGAATATCTCCGCCATATGCTCATTCAACCACTCCACATCATTTCGCGCCGAGAATGCAAACTCCTCAGTTTCTGCTCCTACAATCTGCAATGCAGAAGCGCGTTCTTCTGCTATCCATGCTTGCGACCCAACCTGCAATCGTGGATTCGCTCTTGTCGCTGCCATGATTTCGAAATCAAAACAATGCGCGTCCAAAGGTGGTGAGCAAGGGCCGTCGTGCTAACAAGCTGAAATAGTGATCATAAAAGCATGGCGTACAGTTAGTTAGCTAGGTAAAATAGTTGTCAAGGCTGGAATTGGTCTTGTCGTGGGGTGCTGAGATTGTCGTTTGGTGATTTGGTGGTGTTGTTTTGGGAGCTTCGACCTTCGCGACTTGGAAAGCTGGGCTGGGCTAGGGTCGCGCTTTCCTCGTTCCACCAAAGCGGCCGCCAATATGGGAATGCCAACAAGACTCTTCAAACCTTGCCACCTCCACAGACTCTCGGATACCCTTTCACTTAATGGAATTGAAATGATTTTGTCATTGAAAGGGAACGTCTGGTTGCTTTTACTACACGAAAATATCTCTTTATGACTGTCAGACTAGCCAGAGAGAGCTCTCCCAGGTTCGCACGCTGCTTTACTACCCGGTTATGACGCGGAAACAACGACCAGCGACCCCTCGTCCTCGCCCTAGGCCTCAGTCCTCACAACCAGGAGTAACTTATATATGTCAAGGCCCTCCTGTATACCTAGGTAATTATCTCTGTAATTATCTAGAGTGCTCCTATCTTCAATCTCTATCTGTACTTCAAATTTCTATCAATCTCTTTGCACCAATTATATTACACATCCTCTCCATCCGCGCTTTACGCTGGCCGATATTGTGATAATGCAAAGATGTCTGAGAAGGGGAGGTCTTTTGGCGAGAGCTTTCCCCTTGCGTCCCTCGATTACACAGTCAAGAAGCTTTTCTCTATCTAGGTCATGTCGAGCGAATACATTAATGGAAACCAGTGGATTTTCAGATACACAACTTCAAGTCCGTGAAGCTATTGCAAAGATTTGTTTGAATTTCCCAGATGTAAGTGTGCGGCGTAGTTACCAAGCTTTCTCAAACTTCAGACGACATGCATACACATTGCAAACTAATGATTATTAGGAGTACTGGGCGAAACATGATGAATCTGGCGAGTATCCGCATGAACTCCATAAAGCTCTTGCAAAAGATGGCTGGATTGGAATTGCCCTGCCTGAAGAGTTGGGTGGTTCCGGGTTGGGCATATCCGAAGCCACGATGATGTTACATACTATATCTGAGTAAGTGCCAAAATGTTTGGGTCCAAACTCATCACTAACGACTTTCTAGGAGCGGCGCTGGTATGGCAGGAGCTCAGTCGATCCACGCAAGCAAGTAATTTCCACTCTCTACTAGATCAGGTCCTAATATTCTAGACGTCTACGCAACTCAACCCGTAGCTAAGTTTGCCACCCCGGACCAACGTCAACTGATGCTTGGTAAGATCATAGACGGCTCATGGCGAGTTTGTTTCGGTGTCACAGAACCTAACACCGGCCTTGAGACTTTGAAATTGACGACACAAGCAACTCGAGACGGAGATCACTACAAAGTCTCTGGTCAAAAGATCTGGATTTCTTCGGCTCAGGTTGCAACGAAAATGATATTACTTGCGAGAACGACACCATTGGAGGAAGTACAGAAACCTTCGGAAGGCCTCTCTTTGTTTTTTATTGACTTTGATCCTAAACAATCGGGATTGGAATTGAGAAAGATTAAGAAGATGGGCGGTAGAGCTGTCGATGCAAATGAGGTGTTCTTCGATAACTATGTCATTCCTAAGCATTCATTAATTGGGAAAGAAGGCCAGGGTTTCAAGATTGTCCTCCACGGAATGAATGCTGAAAGATGTCTGCTTGCAGGAGAGGCTCTAGGACTTGGGTACGCTGCTCTGTACAGAGCCTCAAATTATGCAAAGGAACGCGTAGTGTTTGGACGTCCAATTGGGATGAATCAAGGCATCCAGCATCCTCTTGCTGATGCGTACATGCATCTTGAGGCCGCGAAATTAGCCACGTATCACGCGGCAAGGCTGTACGATCGATCCGCGAATGACGAAAGTATAACACAGTCGGCAGTGGGAGTAGCTTGCAATAGTGCAAAATATCTTGCTGCAGAAGCTGCTTTCACTGCTTGCGAAAGAAGTGTGCTAAGTCTGGGAGGTATGGTATACGCTCAGGAGTACCACGTGGAGAGATATCTGAGGGAATGTTTCGTTCCTCGTATTGCGCCTGTCTCACGAGAGATGATAATGAATTACGTGGGAGAGAAAGTGCTGGGCTTACCACGAAGTTATTGAAGCACGATAAGTCCTGCAGCAAAAGGTTTGAATGCTAATCAAATTCTCGCTTGCACTTGCGCTTCACGAATGCAACCCAGGCCAGCCCTCGACTCCTAACTCCAAATGTGAAACTCATTTCTTCAGAGCTGCAAATCGTTTAGCAAGCTCATCCACATCCGGTATCGTTCCACCAACTGGACCTTTGCTTTGTGTCCCAGTCTTCGCAACTTGGGTTTTAGGTTTTAGATCTAAAGTGCCTTTGACCCTAGGATGGAGATTGTCTGTACTGGGGCTCGGCGGATTCACTCGTAGGGGACTGCTAGGACCGAAATTCCGTGGAGGCGTAGCTTTACTCAGAGCCTCTCTCTCATCGGCCTGCTTGCCTTCACCAGCCGCGATTGGCGTTTCCAATACTTTTTGCGCCTGTCCGCCGCTGGGATTCTCGTCGTCGTCGTCGTCCACATAGTCTGGAGGATCTCCCAATTCCTCCTTTGGCTTCTTTGGCCAGTCAACACCATATGTCCTCGCGATCTCTTCCAGGTATCCATTTACGAGTTCTTGCGCAGGTGGCGTGACAGTAAGCTTCTTGAGAACTTTCTCCGACACCTTGCCATCGCTGTTCTCCATTGCGGCCAGCGCGAACTCCTTTCCATATTTCTCCATAAGCAAAGCTCGAACTTGTTGCAATTCCTTGACATCTGTTCGAGGGGCCGCATATATCAGACTCTTGACTGGTTCTTCTAGGCCCATATCACACACTGGCCCCTCCATCAGTCCCGTCCTCGCAAGTAGCAATTCGCAGTAAAGCTCGAGGATCTCGTGGAGTTCTGTTGTGATATCTGATCGAATTATGTTCTCAACTCGGATCTTTGCAGATTCGATCTTGCCTACTTCCAACAGCTGGGCCATCGCTCGTCGTTGTTGCTTCGAAACTGCTTCATCCTTCTGTTGTACCATGCGCAGACGCGCGATCGAGAGTTTGAGCTGCACTTTGAGCTTAGCCTGGGTGTTTGTTAGCTCGTTCAGTGCGAGGTCTACATGTCTAGAGGGTGAGCTGACTACTATTGTGGATGAAGGGGCCATCTTTTTCTCTTATCTGGTGTTTGCTCTGGTTTTGGAGCTTCTCGCAAGTTGCGTTGCTACCTGCTCTCGTCCGGGAATGGCGGGGTGATAGCTACGGTGGCTGATCAGACCAAGAGCGCTACGAGTAGTGCCTCGATGCGAGAAAAGATCAACTCTCAACAATACCCTGCCTCGTAACTTACATCAAGGCCATCAATTCATTCGACGTGACAATACTCCTGGATGTCTTCTGAATACGTTCTATAGCTGTCTCTAGATCATTGGCGCCTAACGAAGCAGTGCCGCCGATATTCCTCGAGTCCCAGAACGATGACGACGCGCCTGTCACTTTTTCCTCCACGTCGGTTCGAGGATGGTAAAAGGATCAACAATACGTATCAAAGTCCCTAGCCATGGGTCAGCGCAAGAGTGTATGGGGCCAGGCCGAGGATTGGACAGCAAAACGTACAACGGCAATATGGGTGAATCTCCAGACCAACAACTTGTGGCAGAGGATGCTGAAGAATACGTTGGCGACGACCATCACTGTGATCATCGCCTTGATACCAGCGGTTGTACGCGTTTATGGAAAAGCAGCCTATTTAGCACCACTCGCAACGGTGTTTGGACATCCTGGAAGGCGATTTGGGATGATGGCTGAGGCTCTAGTCCTCGTTACAGGTGGGACACTTTTGGGGATGGGCTGGTCGTTGTTCGGAGTCTATCTCTCGAGTCTCATTTACGAAGAAAATGCCCCGGCTGCTTATACGATCCGTGGAATATTTCTAGCAGTTGCTCTTCTTTTCCATGGTTTCCTACGATCAAGCACACCACGTTTATTCATATTCGTTGTACTATTAGTCATTGTCTCCGTGGTCAGTCTGACAAGCACAGCTACAGCTGTCAGCAAGGCTTCTGCTACCGTCATCTTATACCCAATCCTGACTGCAGTTGGAGTTTTAATTCTGGTCAACCTTGTCGTTTTCCCCGAGTTTTCTAGCGGATTCCTCGGAACCACCACTATTGAAACTCTGGGAGAAACCATTGATACTGTGCGAGATGCTGGAAAATATTTCGCTAGAATTGTGGAAGATTCCGAAACAAACATGGAAGACTTGGCTTTTCAAGACAAGATTAGAACTCAAAATACTGCTAAGGAAACCAGCGCTCCTGCTCCTGGCCTTCCCGTCTCTTTGTCTCAGAAAATCCGTCTCATTTTCCAGAAGTCTACGCAGAATAAGCTGGAAGGAGACTGACTGCCTAAGAGGGTCACGCTCAAGTCACTGACAGACTCTAAGTCAACGTTGCGAGCGAAGCTGGCAGGCTGCAAGGCAGTGCAAGAGGAGTGCAACTTCGAACTTTCTTTCGCTGTCCTCCCTCCCGAAGACTTAAAGTCTATAAGTGTCACAACTATGTCACGTCTCGTTGCAAACGCAATCGCTCTCATTGGAGCTTGCGAAAGCATGTATGCCTTGATGGGTGACGATAGCGACAAGAAGTATGACATAGACCAGGTCGCAAAGTCGTCTGGAGCGGAAAGTGACACTTCGACCTCAAGATCTCCCACAGCTAGGAGTAGCGATGAAAATCGTATACCAGCGACTGAAATCTCGAAACGAGATGAGGCTCGCAGTAGCTTGAAGAATGTTGGCCGCGATAAAGAAAAGCCGAAGGCCAGGAAAGGCAAATCAAGGAGGACGACGCTCGAAACAGACAAAGATAATCTTGAACTCATTAAGCCGAAGAAGGAGATTGAATTTGGAGATGTTGAACTTCTTCGATATCTCGTTGCTCAGATTGCTCAGCCGCTGAGAAGCCTGCAAGACAAAATTGACAAAAGCGTTGACGTGGTCACATCTTGCCTGGCTTACAGCTACGACGTCCCAAAATTGCCATCTGGATCGCTCGCGCCTACTGGTATTCACTTACAAGAGATTGACATTCGCATCGACCTTCTCGCGGAGGCATTAAGTGATTTCGACAGGAACACGGTGGTAGCTTTGGAGAGTGCCGCATCTATCCGAGATCTCGATCATCCCCAGGTGGATATAATGCCTCGAATGGAAACTTTCCTTATTTCTCTGTTTCTCTTGAACCTCCGCCAGGCTGCCTTACATGTTCTGGAGATGCTTCGTCATGCACGCCTGCTCGTAGAGAAGCGCCAGTCTCGCCACAGTCGCCGAAGGCTTTACGCGCCAAAGATTGATTGGCGTAAATGGTTGGCCACTGGTGGCGAACAAGATAGTCTTGCACTGCCTGATAATGCTAGACAACATGCCCGCACTGGGAAATCTAAAGGAACGTTCGAGGACGACTCTACATTTGAAGATAGCGAAGAAACGTTACTCAAGGGGAAAGATCTTGAGTCCAACTCTAATGTCTATAGCGCGCCAACAGCCAATCCCGCTCCATCTAAATCCAAAATTCAGGGCACAAATTCGAAGCGAATCCAAAGGCGCAGCCTAAGCCTTCGAATGCGCAATAGACTTGCCGATGTGCTGGAATACTTGGCGGAAAGCGATGATGTACTTTACGCTATTAAGCTGACAGTTGCCGTCTTCTTGGTAATATGGCCCGCTTTCGTTGCCCCGTGGAACAAATGGTTCTCTGTCAACCGAGGTCTATGGGCTGCTTTGCAGCTGGTGCTGATTACAGAAGTGGCTATTGGAACATCAGTGATGACTTTTGCTGTGAGGGCTGTTGGCACCACTTTTGGCTGTCTGTGGGGATATGCAGCTTATCAAGTCGACCATGGTAACCGATATGTGGTCGTGGTTATTCTCGTCCTTGGAATCATACCGTCAACATACGTCCAACTGGGAAGTAAATACATAAAAGCTGGAATGGTATCGATCATATCCATGTGTGTTGTCTGCTTAGCTACAACCTCCGAAACGGTGCCGGGATCAGCGACAGAGAATTTTTTGAAAAGGTTTATTGCTTTTCTCATTGGTGGCGTCGTCGCATTAGTATTGCAAGTCTCCTTCCTGCCTGTCAAGGCAAGAGATAGATTGGTTGAATCTTTGGCATCATCGGTGAGCCAAATCATCGAGATGGAAGCCTGTCTTGCCTCCGGAATAGAAAACAGAGGGAGCCTCGATGTTCATTCTAAGATTGTGTCAGAAAGGTTTGACCACGCGAAATCCAAAGCTCAGGGCGCGCTTACTGCCGCTGAGACGTTCCTTCCTTTTTGCGCGAATGAGCCGCGCCTGAAAGGCTCTTTCAAAGGCCTTGCTCTTGTGTATGGGGAGATATTGTACGTATTACACGGGATCGTTGATCGGATGGATAACATGATCCATCTGCGTTACGAGTATGGGTCTGGGGTATTGGAAGAGCTTAATACTCAAGTATTCCCATACAGGCGGAATGTGGCCAGCTCAATTACCATTGTGCTGTTCGCAGTGCATGAGGCACTTACAACTAAGCTTCCTCTGCCGCAATTTCTTCCTTCCGCAAGACTTGCACACCTTCGTATGGTCAACCGCGTTCGCGAGGTGGTCGTTGAGAAAGGGAGTGCGATGCAGGAGAAAGCGACCAACGCTTCCCACGAGAATATCGAAGCTTCCATGGTCAAGCAGGTAATTCGCCGAAAATTTCTGTCATGGAATGCTGCCAGCGCGGGACAAATTGAAGTTATCGAATTTCTTGAGGAGCTCATTGATCTCACAAAGCTGCTTGTGGGAGCCAACGAATTTCGAAGCGGAATGTTGACACGTCCAACATATCGGGAGTACGTCAATCGCCTCGACAACCCGGCCAAGGAAATTCTAGTTGGCCAGATAGATGGAAGCGCTGCATTTGAGAAATTATCTACCAAATCAAGCAAAGAACATGAGGGGGAATCAAGAGACGTCATGGCAGACTCAGTCAACGATAAGCCAGTCCAATTGAGAAAGAGAAATACTTTCGCGATGAGAAGCAATATCGCAGAAGCGGAAAAGGCTTCTACTGACGATGAAAAACTGGATAAGCAGAAACAGGCTGACGAAGAGGAATTACCAAGATCTTTGCAGAGAGTGCGCAGCAGACGCATAGAAGAGATGAATGTACAGAGGTACAAGAGTAACGAGAAGTCAAAAGTTAAGTACGGACAGGGATCAGAATAGGTCTGGTGCTAGCTCCTGCTCGCCTGCACAACTACCATACAATACTCGTGATCAAGATTGATTTGCTTATACATACTTTCGATTGATTCTGCACGATAATAATACTGCACTGCGAGTCGTTCTAATAACCCGAAGCACTATCGCAACATACTGTGTGTACAATTCCGTCTCATAATGTTAAAGTCAACTCCAAGGAATGCGATTCTTTCAGTAAGGGCCAATCGCAACATCCGCTTAACAATGAGACTGGATGTCAGACGTCAATCAACGGCTTTGAGTTTTGAGTCTTCGAGCTACATATGAGATTGCCCAAAGGAGAGCAGGCCAATTGTTCAGACCATGCAAAACTTTGGCTCCTCTCTTGCAATTATGCAACGGTTGTAAATGCTTGATAGGTTGGTGTGTGCGAAGAAAGGGTTCGGCACGGATGTTCTCAGGGACAACAGCACATCTTTATGCGTTATCACAGTATTAATCAGAGCCAGATCTTCGGAAACCCGTTCACTCGTTCTGTTTGGTTTCAAAGACCAGTTGAAACGAAGTATGGAGCCAATCGTAAGCGAGACCTACCAGAAATCCTCTTCTCGGCTGAGCTCGCAACGAATAAAGTGCCAAGGTGACATGGCAAGACTATTGGATCGTGAAGTGGGAACTGTGCGAATAAGGATTAATTTGTTTCCGACAGAATGGAGAAGCTCTGCGTTGCACAAACAGCTCGTAGAAGCCGGATTCGTCGAAGTCGTGCCCAGTTCGTCGTCCCAAGTTAACATGACACAAGCAATTGAGGCTCTAAATCTTATTTATGACGCCTCTGGCGCATTTTTGTGCCTGGCGGCATTGTTTAATGCGATGGGATCAAATGATTCCGAATATGGCAAGCTCATATTCGTGGAAACTTCTGAATAATCTAGACTCCTGTCGAAGACTTCTGGCCGCTTTCATCTCATGGCTAGGGTGATGGTATAAAGTCTTTTCGTCCCTTCTCGTACTCTTTTGCCTTTCTCTATCATCACTATCTTTTGCAATCTCTGAGTCGTATTATTGCTGAGCAATACCTTCCTTTCAGTCCTTCGACTATCACATTCTTTCACCAACCCACTCACATTCATTCCTACGTTGCTGGCCATTCCTCTTCCGATCTCTTTCACCAGAAGAATATATACCTCATTTCAAAATGCATTACTCATCTTTCATCCTCGCAGCCGCATCAGGTTTGGTCACCAGCGTCGCTGCACATGGAGCGATCTCTTCTCCTCCACCTCGCGTAGCCGGAGACGCCATGCAAGTAGCATGTGGTCAACAAGTTTACAACAACCAAGCATCCGATAGCTTTGGTAACATCCAGGGCGAGCTCCAGGTCGCCTCCACCCAGACTGACTACAATGCTGCTGAGTGCAACATCTGGCAGTGCAAGGGTTACAAATTTGCCGATAACCCAACCGCCAACGTTCAATCTTGGACTGCCGGTCAAGTCGTCGACTTCAAGTTCGATATTCGCGCTCCTCACACTGGCACCGCCAACGTTTCAATCGTGAACACCGCCACTAACAGCATCATTGGCGATATGCTCGTTGTATACGATGACTTCGCGGACAACTCGAAGACTACCGTGGCCAACAACACCGCTTTCTCTATCACCGTCCCATCTGGTCTTGAGTCTACTTGCGGAACCGCTGGTGCTTGTGTCCTTCAACATTACTGGAACGCAGAGTCTATCGACCAGACCTACGAGTCCTGCGTCGATTTCGCCATCGGTGGTGGAGCTTCATCTGGCGGCGCTTCATCCGCAGCTCCAGTTTCTACCAATGCCGCCGCCGCTGTTACCTCTCCAGCTGCTATTTCGGCACCGGTCGTCGCCACCTCTGCTACCCCAACAACTCTCCAGACTATGACCAATCCAGCCTCCTCTGCCGCTGCTCCAGTTGCCACAACCACCCCAGAAGATGATGACGAGGAGTGTTAAATGCCTGGTGTGGAGCCTCATGAATTTCATACCAATCGATTAGAAGGATTTCTTCTGTATATATATTATTTTGCTGTTTGTACTTAGAAAGGGAGAAGAAAAGGATTATGAGTGCGCTTGAGGCTGTTCCTCTTGTATACCCATTTATGTTCATGTATATATCTGAATCGTATCTGTCGATACTTAGACGTCACCTCCTTTCACTCTTGCACATTACGTGACTTTGAGATTTCAAACATAGTCCAGAAGGAAGGTATTTTGGACACTGACCGAGCTAGAGGTGAGAATGTGAGAAATGATTTGCTCTGTAAGTTGAACACGATTCGTCAATACTCAGTCACTCCCCTAGAACATCTATCGGAGTACCGTCGCTCGCTCAATGACGCTCTTGATCGTTGGTCCAACAACTACAACCAAGATCCAACCTCACAATTCCTATTGATGAATTGCATCGGGCCATGAGCACCAGGCTGATAGAAAGCATAATAAGGCTAAGTAAAACCGATCCAATCTGCTGCTACAATATACCAAGAAGATCGCGAAGACAGAATAGATGTACATTCATTGGCTTTGTAACCAACGATGAAAAGTATAGACAAGCTCTATGTTAGTCATATGCGTCCAACTTGCTCACGGCGTTCGATGGCTGTACTAGTTTATTCTCCTGACTAAGTATATCTGATGAGGCACGTGCTAACTGGCAGAACTTTTTTTTTAAAGCACATTGGAAGTCTTAGACGTGACCGAACTATAGGGAGAACGCGAGCGGGCTCTCAACTGTCTCATAGAGAATCATTGAGGGCAGTTGAGCAGTGTCAATCGGGAGCGTTGGAAAACGAGAATCCCTACGGCTACTTCACCAAGACTCGACTCCTCTGACGCCGAGAATTGTAAGCAGCCACATACACGAGAGTTCAGACTTCTTCTTGCAAGCATCAGGGGAGACCGGAGTGCCTGGGCAGACTGTTGAGTCGTATGCTGAAAACA